>JAKCPB010001886.1:0-155228 GCA_021442155.1 Cymbidium sinense
GTTTCTTAATAGGTGGATAGTTTGCTTCTGACAAATTTCACTTTCCAAAATGATAGGTTCAAAATTTTCATATAAACATTTATTTTAAATTTAACAAAATACATTGATATACACTTATAATCACCAACTTTATGTTTAGTTTTAGGTTTATTTTTTTGTTTAGTTTTATTTTTATTTTATTTTTAGGTTTTGGTTTTATTTTTTATTTCTAGGTTTAGATTTTGGTTTTTATTTTATTTACTTAGGTTTAGGTTTTAGGTTTTTATTTTAGGTGTATCTTTAGATTTTTTTTTTTTAGTTTAGGTTTCAGTTTATTTTTAGTTTATTTTATTTTATTTAGTTTAAGGCTTAGGTTTAGTTTATTTCAGGGCTAGGTATGGGTTTTATTTATTTTAGTTTAGTTTATTTTAGTCTATGTTTATGTTTATTTTATTTTGTTTATTTTAGGTTTAGTTCTTTTCTTAGTTTAGGGTTTAGATTTTTTTTTAAGTTTTATTTTTAGGTTTATTTTTTAGATTTAGGTTTTTAATTAGTTTTTCTTTTATTTAGGGTTTTGTGCCACCATCCTTCAAGATTTTGATGGCAGTGGGAACCCACGATAACATATTACACACTTTAGAGTAGACTATTGCAACACAGGTGGCAATAGTGCACACCTCTTCCGCTTTTTTGTTAACAATCTGTCAAGTGTTGCATTTGATTGGTATGATGGCGCCCTGTTTGGTGAAGACTTTTCTTTGAGTTGTAGCACCTCTTCATCAAGAGGTTTGCGCTCAGAGAGTGTAGCGACCTCATTGTAGAGAAATAGAAACTCAACGAGTCCCTTGTTGATTACATTCTCAGGTGGCCCCGAGCATAAATGCAATATCTGAACATCATGCGATTGAGATTCTTCTCAAGATTATCCATGGTCGCCTTCATGCTTAAGGGCTTTACCATCAATACATTAATTAATAAGGCTAGCCCAAGAGGAAACAGTTGTCCTTTCCCAACCAATCATCTAGGCCCAAGTTATAGAGGGTGTTTAAGAAGAAGCTAGGGACAGTTGTGTCAGTGGATAGAGGGAAGCAGACAAGAGTTAGTATGAGACTACGACTAGCTTGCCACCTCCTCTTCCACCACCTCGGCCACCATCTACCATCGTACCACCATTTCCACCACCTCGTGACCTACCCAGTAGCAATATTCTTATCCATCGCCAAGTAGCTACTTTTCACCTACTCTTGCTAATAAATTGAATAAGCGATATTCATTTAAGAGGGAGGTAGTTAGGAAAATCTTTTAGAATCTTGTAAAAAACTTTTCGATTACTAGAAGAGTGGAGGAAGTGGGTAAGAATGATGATCCTTGTTGTTGCCCCTACCACCGCATGTTAGGCCATGTCTTAGAGGATTGTATCATTTTAAAGGACTAGCTTGAACATAGCTACAAGTTGAGAGTCATAGTTATCCCTAAGGAATATTTATTAGAACAACCATCCGGTTTTATTGGAGTAATCCTAGGGGATACTTGCGATACTCTTAAGATCGAAGATGGTTAGGATATTTCCCTATCTCGAACCTCTAAGAAGATCATTTCTAAGATCAAGAAGCTTTCCTTATAGGTTCCTGCAGTAGCTCAAACCTCCAACATTAAGGAAGGTTTGCTAGTTGAAGAAGATAACTTGGGTAGGGTGACAGCCCAGTAGCAGTTGTAGCTCACCATACTTGCAGCGTAGCCGTCGAGTCCTCCCTCCACCGTTCTAGCTACCACCTCTTCTACTAGTAGGAGCATTGTATATGCAGATAAAGGCACTAAATCCCTTACTCTGCTTACTTTACTTGATTTCTTTCATGTACCTTCACCCAAAAAAAAATTAATGAAGAAAGATGATTCTACTTATATATTGTCTACTTCTCATGCTCTTGATTTTATTTTGATTGAAAGCTCCCTAAGTCTAAATAAAAAAAATTGCTCTAGTAGTTTCGATCATTTCCTTTCTAATTCAGAGTTGGTCTATCCTTCTCTAAATCAATTGGGTTCCCCTCTTGAGATTGACAGTTGTCAACTGACTCTGAGGTTCCCATAGGTGAAGTTGTAGGTATGCCCGATGAGAAGGTAGAACTTTCCACAAGCTCATCATTCTAAGAAGTCATTGAAGTCAACCTACATAGTGGCAAAGTTCTACCTCCTAGGGTAGCACCTCAGGATAAGGGTAAGCAAAGTTGATTACAATGTCTAGCTCACCTTAGAAAGTTTCCTAAGTTAAGCATATATGATGCCCTTGTCTTATCAAGAGATGAGGAATCTCTAATCAAGGCCTTACTTGATCTAGAGATATGCTTAGCTCTGATTACTAAAGGAGGCATGCCACTTGAAGGAAATCTTAGTAGTTACATTCGGATGATGAGTTACTCCCAGGATGACCAACCAACCACCTCATTACATTGGATGTTGGCGGTCTGGCTATCGAGTTGGTTGACCAAGGTGTATAGTCAAGATTATGAGTCTAAGAACCCTTGCTTGAGGTGGATATCTCCAAATTCAAAAGAAAGGATGATGTTGAGAGGATTCAATGAACAAGGTGAGAGGGGGTGTTTATTTTTTTAGATGTATGGGGGGGGGGGGGACTCCAAGCAGATCATAAGGGGGTACTCTTTGAGGTGATCAGGTACAACATTAAGGTATGATATACTATCTTGAAAGATAGAGGCATCACCCTACAATGGACCTAATCACGTAATAAGGACTCCTAAGGCATGATGGTCTTCGAATGTACCATAGATTTTTTCCCTACTTTCCATGGATGAGTAAAGTAGGGTTTATATTAAACCAAGTTCTTAAGTTCCTATGGAGGCAAGCCTCTATAGTTAATTACATCTTAAATAAAATTTACAGAATATTCTCGATTAAAGTAGACAATTATCATCTCCAAAGATTTCAAGGTTACTATCAAAAGATTGGTTGTATTTGGAAAATCAATTGGGAAAGTTCAATGAGAAGACTTATTTTTGGAATCCAAATGAAATAAGAAATGGAAATTATGATAATGAAGCAGTGAGCATTCCAATCTATCCTATGGTTGGGGTTATAATTTTGAAGTTGAGGAGATTTATATGTTTTGAGTTGAAATTTAATTAGATTAATTCAACTTATAATCTAGAAACACAAGGTTGTGGGAATGCCCAAGAGGTAAGTATTTATGCTCGTAGCTCGAAGGAAATAGCTACCTTGGATCCTAAATCTAGGGAGCGTTAGTATGAGCTAAAGCATGACCTAAATCTAAGCGATTGGTGTACATAAGGGTTTACCTCCACAGAGAGAATAAATTGTCGACTTACGGACTTATAACCACAACCAACTAACTCCTCCTATGAATTTAAAACCATGTAGTATGGTCTTATGAATTGCAAGATAGCTAGGGTAGTTATTTAATTAGAAAGAGACTAAAGTCCTAAACACACTCCATAAGAGACTAGGGCATGAGTGGTATGAGCATATGACTTAATCTATAGATGCAAAATCTTTTCAACTTTTATTTCATTTTAGATAGATCATTTTGTGAGAGGCTTTAGGATTTCTTATGCTTAAATGCATGATTAAATAGGTTACAGGTTAAATCAGCTAGAAGATGTTGTTCTCCACCATAAGGATGCCCAGGTGAAGCATTCCTTTATCATGCAAGGATGGAGATCCTTCATGTTTAAGAGAGAGAATATGCATGCATGATGTGAAATATACAATAATATAGCTAAGGTGTTGCTAAATCTTTCAATTATATTATTTATGTCTTAGGCTTTATGATGAGGTTATGTGTTGTTTAAAATTTAGTTATGAGTGATTAGTTGAGTAGAAAATTTATTTTTATCTTAAGAGCCTAATCATTATCCAAGACACATTAAAGCATCAATCATTTAAGAAACTATGAAAAGCATGTCATCTAATGCATAATGTAAACATAACATCAAACAATTATATAAATTATCATAAAAAAGAAGAAAAGGTCCGGTCATCGAATGCTTGCCATACAAGAGAGAAAAGATGGGTAGCCATGCTCTACCCTTATACAACCTAGAATAAGAAAGTATAATTATAATTATATTAAATGCTATGAGGGTCTTCTTTCTTCATTCCTTATCTCATTTTTTATTTTTTTCTTGATTTGGATGGTGCTTTGCTTCAAAGGCATCAGCACCCAGGACAGGACAAAGCCTTCCCATACTCATCCTAATCTCCCATAGCACTAATCTAATTCTATTGCAAAAATATATTTATGGGGAAAAGTAAATCTATACACACCAAAATAGAGGTTAGCTAAATATACATATAATCCCAAATATTGTATAATTTATAATTTGGACTTAGCACCTATACAAATGGTAACTAAGCTACGTCTAACTTGAATTATGCTTAAAGATTTAAGCAACATGCAAAAAAAGGATTCATATTTTTTAAGCATCACTTACGCATAAACGCCTACAGAAAATATGATTAGGCTAATATTGGCCTATCATCCAATATAAATCATACACCCACATTAAATCTAAAATAATACATCATAAAATAAAATATACATCACATACACCATAACTTAGAAAGAAGTGGTGACTTAATTTTAATTATGTGTATTAATGCTTGGGTATTAAGTCTTGTTAGGAATTAGTGTTGTATTTTCTAAGTGTTGAAGGATTCAATTTAACATGAAAGGTTGATTTCACTTGAAGTAGTTTAATTGATTTGAGAATTTTAATTTGTGTTTTCTTTTGTTTCATTTGATTACACTTAGCAACTAAGTGTTATAAAAGAGAAAAGTGGATTGCCCTCTTTCATCCCTACCATAAGTCACTTTCTAAAGTATATTAATTTGATTTAGTCCTCTTTGAATGACTTATTAAATGATTTAATTAATCCTAAGTTTAGGTTCACTTTAAATAATCTTATTCAAAATGAAAGGCATCTTAAGATTAATTTAATTGAATTACTATCATCATGACATATATTGAATCATTCTTTTCCATCACATGTAACATGCATATGATTTAATCTAAATATCTCAACATATTTTAGCACACTTAATTGATGAATGCATGTATTTGTTTAGAATTTTTTATTTTATTTGATTGAATTATATAAACATATTAATTTCAAACTTTATCCAAATTCTTATACAAAAATACATAGAATGAAATTAAATAGGCATGTGTCATTAAATCAAGGATGTTGATCAAATGACATCCTTGGTAGCTAAAGCCTTGTATTCTCGGATGTCCGGACTATATACCCATTTACATTCAAACATATGTAAATTTGTATACATGAACATAGGAAGTAAGCTCAAATCATATGGCTAATTAATTAACCACTTAGTTAATTATGAATGCATGCAATTTTAATGTAAAATGGGATTTTCATTCACTAATCACATATACATATACATGTATGATATAGGCAAGTATGTGTCATTGTTAAACCAAGGAAGTGAGGTAATTAAATGACCTCATTGTAACTCATATTTCCGGGATGTCCAGATTATATACTCTTTTCTTGGACACACATGGATGTATACATAAATTAGGAAAGAAAACCATGCAAAGATTGTATATTTTTTTGATTAAATCATTTATATGTATGAATTAAAGCTCTATCCAAGTTCTAATGTTGAAATACATGAGAATGAAATCAAACATATGTTTTTAAACTAGAAGTGAGGTAATCAAATGACCTCCTTGGGGCTAGCTAAAAAGTGTTCCCAGTGATGTTATATACCCATTACCATTTAATCTTATATAAATCATGAATAGAGGAAAGAGACTCAACACATTCTTAAGCTATAAGCACATGCATTTCTTATGTATTTATAACTAGCATCATAACACATATTATTATTCATTTAAAAGCTTTTGAAAAATACATTTGGACTTAATAGTGACAATAGCCACGCATATATTAAATTAAATCAACACATTCAAACTTGCATAAAAGAAATCCATTTTATTTTACTTGATTTTGAAAAGATGGATGCATGAATTCAAATGACATACCAAATTTAACATGATTGGAAAGAGTACAATCAAATATAAGCATGTGATTCATTCAACCAAACCAATTCTTAAGGATAATCAAATCAAATAAGATTATTTAAAGAAAACCAAAGCTTCTTTTTTAATTAAGTTTTGGATTTGATTTAATTTAAAGAAGAGAAGATAAATCATCACTTTCTATTTTAAACCAATTCCCACATTAGTGATTTGATTTAATTTAAGGAAATGTAATTAAGTTGATTTTATGGGCTAATTAAGTTGAACCATTAATTAGATGAATTAATTACCCTTACCTATGTCACCTTAAAGTAATTAACTAAATAATTATGAGCTAACATGATATGCATGGACAATAAACTTGCAATGATCCTAGGAAATAAAAGGGCTAATTGCTCATGATTAATAGTTAATTAGATTAAGGGACTTAATTAATTACTCTTATGGTTTTCCCATACATGTGATCTGACCATAATGTCATTAAACTCCTTTAGGTTAAAAAACTCCTAAATATCTACCCCATGATTTAATTAATCAAGGTCTGATGTGATTATGATTTAAATTTGATTAAGTAATTTAATTAGTTAGTTAAATCTTAATTAATTTTATTTTAAAATAGGGTAAAATGAAGTTAGAGAAACGGGTCCCAACCCTATTCATTAGTTCACTTACTATTGAATAATGATTAATAAACTTAATTAACTAATTTATTACTGTTCATGGGATTAATTAATCATTAATTAACTTAAAAGAGTAGTTATGGATTAATTAGTCAATTTTTCTAATTAAGTGGGTAATAAATACCAAGAAAGCATGGAAGGTAGAGGTCATCCCATTAACTTAACCCACAAAATTTAGGATTAATTACTCAAGTAATTAAGGAGTAATTAAATTGATTAATTTGTAATTAAACCTTAATAATTATTCAAAATTAGTTAAGATCATTTTTAATTAATTATCCTCTAAAATACTTTTAAAATGAGTATTTATTTATATTTTTTATTTCTCTATGAATTTTTATGATTTTTAGAAGTTTCAGCCATAAAAAATGATTAATTAAGCTTAATTAAAGCCTAATCCTATTGGCACCATGTGGCACGTTGACGTCGTGCTTTTCACATCTCACCGCAGGATTGCCTACCTAAAACTTATCGACTCAATGCTTATGTACTATGTACTAGATGTGCTTTAGTCTACCATCCATCTAAAATCGATGGCTGGTATATCCCAGCTTAATAGGATTAAATAAGATCGATCTCAGATCTATTCACGTCCATTAATCATGAATGGATATGCATGATCTCATCACGGTGAGGAGAATGGGTATGTCACCATTGCTCACTTGATCCAACCGAGCTTGGATCAACTCAAAAGATCCACACCTTCATGACATCAATGGGATCCAATGATCAAGTTAACACATGCAAGTTTTCTTCAAAAGCTCCAACCCATTTTACCTAAAGATCCATTTTGAAGCATACCTCACCAGCTCAAGACCGTGGTTCAAATGATTGAGAAGCTTCATCTAGTGAAGATGAAGCCCTGTTGAGCAGCAATTGGATCAATTCCTTGACCTTCACTCGAAAGGCCATGAACTAATAATTTAGAGCTCAGATTTGATTGAAGTCCCATTTCTCAAGCATGGGAGATGATTATTTCTTGATGAGACCTAGGGAAGGTGCGTGAAAAGTTAATTTGAGTTTGATGGAGAAATGGTAGAAATGGGGTGTCTATTTAAAATGGGGTGGGCAGAATGAGCATAGAATGGCTCTAGCTCATCTTGTGTAGACTCATGATTTTTTGTGTGTTTGAGTGAGTGTATGTACCCTTTGATCTTGATGACGGATGGGTTTGGCTTCTGGTGTCCAACCATCTCGAGTCATGGGTGGCAAGGGAGGAGGAAAAAGCTTGGTTGGTTGAAGGTGTGGAGATGGGCTAAGGAATCATGGTGTCCTATGGGTTTCAAATGCTCCAATAGGGGGTGAGGTGATTTCACCTCCCATGGGTCATAAACTCAACCACCTTAGGTTAGGAGTGTCCTAGTGCCTAGGTGGACCATTGGGAGAGTACCAGTGGCCAAAGAATGGAAAATACTTACATGGGTGATCATGTGATGCCATTGACCCAATGGTACAAAGATCATTTGGCATTGGATTTGATTTGGGTAGATTTAAAATGAGCCAAAAGTGGGTTAGCCAAATTTCAAGTCAATTAGAGTTGATTTGGTTTTATCAATTTGACTCATTTAGGTCAAATTGGGTTAGGTTGGGTCAAGTTGACCAATTGGTCAAATTGGGTCAAACCAATGGATGGGTCAAGTTCATATGATCATTTGGGATGTTTTGGTTTAATTATTCTGGTTTAGTTTGGTTTAGATTTGATTTTGGGTCATTTAAATTCATTTGAGTCAAATGGGTTAAGTTGACCAATTTGACCAAATTGGCCAAATTGGCTTGGGTTGGGTGTTGGTTTGGGTTTAGTTGACCAATTGAAGATGATTGTAGGCTTTGGTTTCAATTAATTTGGATTTTTTTTATTTCGAGCAACTTGAACCTTTAGGTCAATTTGGACTAAGTAGGTCAATTGGGTTATTCCAATGGCTTTTCAAGTTCAATAATTAATTTGGAATGAACTTGAGCCATTGGTTGTAGTCAATTTGGTTTATTTTGATTTGACCCTATTTGGTTTAGGTCAATTTGAACTTGGGGTCAAGAGGGCCAATTGGGTTTGGTTTGACTTAATTGAAGGTCAAGTCAAATTAAAATATTGATTTTGATTTGGTATGAATCATTGGTTTCAAGGGATTTGGCTTAGGATACAATTTGGCTAGTTTGGGTTCATAAGGGTTGAGGGGTTGACTTGGTCAAATGACCAAGTTTACTTGGTTTGACCTAATTTGTGATAATTGATCAACCTAGGGAGATCAAAAATCATGATGGGAGGTTTTTATGGGCTTGGTTCAATCTAATTTGGGTAGGATTAGAACTTGGCTCAAATAGGTCAAATTGGCCACTTTGGGTCAAGTGGATTAGTTTAGTTGGCTTGATTTTGGTTGAGTTTGATTTAGTTGAGTTTATATATGGATTTAGGATTGATATATAAATTCAATTAATTGGTTCAAATGGGTTTTGGTTCATTTGAACATTTCAAGTCAAAAGGGTTAAAAGGTTTGACTTGGGTTGATTTAGTTTGGCTTTTTGTAGATTTAATTTTATTTATGAATATAATTGAAATGATTGATTCATGAAAAAAGTAAATTGATTTAGTTTTGATGATTTAAATGTATATTTCATTTAAATTTTTGAAGATGATAAAAATATGATTGATTTGTGAGAAAATCAATTGACTTCATTTGGATTAAGATTTGGCTAAGTCCATGGGATAGGTCATATCTTAGGAGGGTTTTGATTTAATCTAATTTAGTTTGATTTAGCTTTGATCATTTCAAATGTATTTGATTTATATTTAGGAAGATGATTGAAGATATAAATTTATTCAATTGATTTTGTATTGATTTGGATTAAGATTTGGCTAATTCCATGGGATATGGTCATACTTAGAAGGGTTTCAAGTTTGGATTTCATCATGGGCTTCAATCATTTGGTTTTGGAATTTATTTGGATTTGGATTTTAATTTAATGTTTGAATTGAACTTGAGGTTGAGAGAAAATGAACATAGTTGAATTTGGGTTGTAGGGTGGTTGGATTATCCTAATCCTTAAGGCATAACTAATCCAATGGTTAACCCTAAGTCTTTAGGCTTAGGGTAAGTGTTTACCTAATTGTTAGAAGTGTCTTAGGGAAGTCTTAGTGTCTAGAAGGCTCTAAGTCTAAGATGGGAAGATTGAATCCACACTCCAAAGTGAGGTTCAGGCCTTAGGCTCCATAGTGTTCCCTTGGAGATAGTTGATTGGGAAGTAGAGCCAAGTTTCATGTGATAGACTTGGATACATCTTTGAACACTTTGCTTGGGAGACCATGGATACATGAGAACAACATAGTTCCATCTCTCTACATGTATGATGTTTGAGAGGTGGGATCATCTACTCAAAGGAGATCTCAAGCCATTTATAGTTCAGGTGCATATATGAGGATGCGACTTACTACCTCCCTCAAAATCTATATCTATTCTCATGAACTTGGCCAAATTTTAAAAAATAAAGAAAATAAAAAATAAAAATAAATAGAAAAAAAGAAAAGAAAAGAAAATAGGAAATGAAAAGAAAATAAAAGGGAGCACAAATAGACTTGGAGGATGAAGTGGAGCCCATCATTAGATTCCACCCATAGTTCTTTACTCCATTCGAACATATGGGTAAGATGACTTGACATCCACCATGCAAAGGAAGAGGCTAGTTTAGAGGCAGTCCCAGGGATGGAAAACTTCTACATTGGCCACCCAATGAAAGTTATGTCCTAGCTTCCTGGAGTACACTTACTATCCATATAGACTTAGAGTCTTATATGGTTATAACACCAGCCAACTCTTCTCAATAGTATATTTCTTTGGAGGTGACACTTGAGCAAGATAGTGATGAAGACCATGCTCTAAAGTAAAGCATAAGTGTATCCAAGTCTAAATGTGAAACAATTAGGCATCAGTTGGGAACCTTAGCTCTAACCCCACTTTCCTCTCAAAAAGCTGAGGGTTTGGTAGTTAAGAAAGCCCTTAAGTCACCACAGATGTGAAGACTTAGAGGTTCTTTCTATGAGCATCATACTCAATACAAGAAGTTGATGTATAACTTGAGGATGATTTATATAAAGATTTAATAGAATTACCTTTTGATTGGTACTTGGCTCATGTTCATAATTTAGCAAAGAAAGGGTTAATCCCACTTGGTCAAAGAACGGTTAGACTACTTTGAAAGAATATGGAAGAACAAATGCAAAAGCTCTCAATCAAGACTAGGATTAGGATTCGGTATAGTGGGTCCAATTGATGATGATGTTTAATCATCAAAATCATTTGGAATCTCTAGGTTCTTTTCAAGTCATATTAACTCATATGAGGAGTTGTGCTTAGAAACTTTAGATGATCCAAATGATTTTGAAGTCAAAGATGCACCAGTGTTTGAAGAAGAGATCAAGTCAACCATCGATGAGCTTAAAATTAATTAGGAAGAAGATCCATGCCTAACATACACCAGTTCTTTGTTGAATGAAATTGAAACCAATGACTTAGTTAGGCTATTGATTGAGTTTAAGGATTGCTTTGCATGGAGTTATGAAGAGATGCCTGGATTGGCTCCTAATGTAGCACTCCATAAACTAGCAATAGAGCTTACTGCTAACCCTATCAAGAAAGCTTCTAGACGCATGGGATTAGTCATAGAATAATAGGTTATTTATGAAGTCAAGAAATTCATTGATGCTAGCTTCGGGAAAATACCTACTTGGTTAGGTGGAATCTAGTTAAGAAAAGGATGGCCAAATTCACATATGTGTTAATTTTAGATTTAAATAAGGCATGTCCAAAAGATGAATTTCCACTACCAATCTCGAGCGATGGTGGACATTGCCTCATCATTCTTTTCTTATTATGGATGGCTCATTTGGAAATAACCAAATAAAGATGGTCCCTAAAGATGAAAGAACCACTACGTTTAGAACCCTGATCAGAATCTATCACTATAAGGTCATGCCTTTCAGCCTTAAACATGTCAATGCTACATACCAACGAGCTATGAATCGAATCTTTGATGAACTCATTCATCATCAAGTTGATTGCTATATCGATGATCTCATGGACAAAAGTAGAGAAAATGATGACCATCTGTTTGACTTGAGAGTAGTTTTGAAGTTAAGACAATTTAACCTCAAAATGAATAAGTGTGCATTGAGTAGCATCAAGGAAATTCCTTGGGTTTGTTGTCCAACACCAGGGAATCAAAATCGATCTAGAGAAGATTAAGGTAATATTAGAAATGCCACTCCCTAAAAGTTTAACTTATCTTAGATCATTCCAAGGGTGGTTGGCATATCTAAGATGCTTTATATCCATCCTACTAAGAAGATGTCAGCCATTCTTAGCGCTTGTCAAAAAGGATGCCAAGTTCAAGTGGGATGACAAGTATGAGAATACCTTCAAAAAACATCAAGCATTACTGATGGCACTAGTTCTAGCAGCCTTATCCGCAAGCCACTCATACTTTACACTGTTAGACTCCCTTGGTGCTTTGTTGGCCCAAGAATGAGAGAAGGAAAATGCACTATACTACCTCAGTTGTCATCTAATCCCTATTGAGGCTAATTATCCACCCATTAAGAAGCATTTCCTAGCTTTAATCTTTGCATCCCAAAAGCTACATATCAAAAGGTTGGCATGATGGTCCATGATCCTCACGTTTGACATTACCTTCACCTCGTGGTGAAAGGACAAGCAGGATTTCTTAGCACACCACTTCTTTGACTCTCCACTTGTGATGATATCCCCAATGAATAAATCATGAACTTAGAGGATACTAGCATTCACTAGGAGATGTACTTTGATGGTGTTCCTCTTAAAGAGGAGAAGAACCATAATCTACTATTCAGGAAAGGATTTGGAATAGTTCTCTTAACTCCAGGTGATGTGATGAGATTCTCATCATATCTAATCCTTGCACCAATAATGAAGCTAAAAAAAGGCTTTGATTATCAATTTGGAGTTAGTATTACTAAGCATCTAGAACATCAACATCTTGAGGATTCTTAGTTTTCAAATCCAAATCTGGGTTATAAAGTCCAAGCACCATCGCTACCACAAGTACACCATGGAGTTGTTGGCCCAAATCCCAGAGGTTACATTTATAAGATTCCTCGAGGAGAGAACATCATAGCGTATGCTTTAGCCAAGCTTGCCAAGGAGTTGGGATTTCTGGAGGATGAGTCCATATTCAAATAAATAGATAAGTCTTATCCTTATTGATATTGAACTCATCAAAAGTACTCTCGGAAGGGAGGTTTCATTGCCAAGAAGGATGAGGAGTTGGGTGGAGACCATCCATGGATTACCTAAATAAAGAGAAACTACCCCAAGAGAAGTCTCAAACCCATCAGATGAAATAGAGAGCACTTTCCTATGCCCCTATGGATGGTGTCATGTACTAGTAATATTTTGATCATATGTGGATATATTGTTTAGACAAGCACGAAGCCCATAAGATCATGATCGAGGTACACTGATTATGTGGAGCCTAACAATCGATCCAAAGATGAAAGCTAAGATCAGAGAGTAAGATACTTATTGATCAAAGATTGCATGGATAATGCTAGCCACCAATGTAAAATACATGGTGTACACCAACCACCCAACATTCTACATCTTGGTTGATGGCCATTCATGTTGGGTACCAACATAGTGGGTGTTGTTCCTCTTCTTCTAAGGGTCATCATTTCATCTTAGCTACCTAACTTTTGAACTGGGCGATAATTTTGCTCGAGAGGTCATCATGTGCTCCAATTTTTTAGGAACCATATATAGGTTTAGAGTGCCTCGATGAATTATATGATAATTATTGCATTCAAGAGCACAGATCAACAACTTTTCGAAGACACATAGATTGGATATATTCTACCATCAACTGAGGAAAATGGCTTACCAGCCTTTAACAAAACTCTCATCCAAAACTAAAGAAGACACTCAACAATAATGGCGATAGTGGTTAGTTAAGCTTTTGGGCCTACCGAACCACATATAGAACTCCAACTCAATCTACTTCTTTCTTCTTAGTGTATGGGTTTGAATCCATTCTACCATTAGAAGTCCAACACCCATCACTAAAGATAGATGTGGGTAGCAAGATCACAGAGCGAGCTTGTTGTAGAAGAGCTTGAGGGTTTGGAGGAGAGGCACCGGGCATGCCAAAACCTTGAGTTGTACAAAGCTAAAATGATTCAAGCTCATAATAAGTTAGTTTCCTAAAGCTCTTCAAGTAAGAGAGCTTATTTTAGTTCTAAGGAGGATTATTGCCCATCATAAGATGGGAGGCAAGTTTGAACCCACTTGGGAAGGCCTTTTTACCATAGAAAGGCCTACGAGAAGATCTTATCACTTAATCATAAGGGAGTGCCCAATGTTTCCAATCAATGGGCTCTACTTAAAGAAATATTATAAATCATGTTTGAAAATAATTATCATCAATGAAAATTTTATTTCAAATTCAATCTTATCCATGTTGAAAGTATTTTTATTTGTTAATTCGCCATGATGTGTTTAGGGTAGGTGTAAAGAACCAGAGCAAGGTCCTATCCTTCATTGATACAACACAAACACAAACTACACACAAACATATAAAATAAAAACATTTCTTTTGCCTCAGGCTACTCTGAGTTGAGATCGCCACTCGATGCAAGCTCTAAGTCGGTGGCATCTACCTGCTATTGTGTCACCCCAATTCTTCTTGCTTTGGAGGATGTAAGTGCTTGCTTTCCTTTCTTACTTGTCCACACATCGATGAGTGCCTTGTTTGGTAGGCCTTACTACATGGTGGTAAGCTACCTCATGCTTCATTTAAGAGGATGTGAGTCTGCTACACTGTCTTCTTGGATTAGCCTTCGTGTGCTAACTAGGTCTAGTATATTTGAGGTTTAGGATAACTCCCTAAGCAGCTCCTTCCCTCCTGACAGCTTCAAGCCTAGGTCCAATCCTTTTTTGGGGATCCCCACTTAGTAGTCTCCCTAGGTCAGATAGCATTTATCTGATGATAGACCAATAATCAATTCATCTTGGAAAGTTGTAAGCTACACTTTCTTTCCATTGATCATTGCATCGATGGGCACCTTAGGTTGGTTGGTTCTCACTCTTTGTGATACTCATCTGATGGATACACCTTAGGTTGGTTGGTTCTGCACCTTAGGATACACCACTATTGGTATAGTCTGCTATTTTCTCCTTGAGTTGTACACTATAAGTTTTCTTTTCCATGGCTCAGATAATGCTCTGTAGCACCTCCCCATTATGTTTGGATCACATCCTTTTGACCCCCTTCAACACTTGTTACTATCGATTGGGCCTTCCATTTTCTTAGTAACCACCCTTATAGTTGGAGAATCTTTCTTATGGATGTGCAGATTCTCCTTTGATCGATAAATTTGAGATAGGTCAAGGCATAGCCCCCCTGTGGTCACTCAGGGTCCACTCAAATATATAAACAAAATATATATTCACTTGTGGATTAGGAGGACACCCCTAGTGGTACCTTTTCCCAAGCAGATATCTATCTTTAGAGTGTCAAAAAACTCCCTACAATAATCGCTTAACTACTCTTGAGTTGATATAAGTCCCACATTCACTAAGTCACCCCAGTCAAGTTCGATTTGCCGTGCTACCAGGTCACCCCAAGTTGTTCCCTACTTTAGAAGATCGCTACACCTTCTTCTAGCATAATCATTGCACAAAACCCCTTAGGTTGGCTAGCTCTACCCATGGACAATAGAGTATCCTTTGGATTTGTAAATGGGACAAGTTTGATATAGCCCCTTCTCAGGTCCCTTACACCCATGGTCCATAAATTAAATCTATCAAATTTGATTGAGCTCACATCCCTAGTGGATATGCCCTCAATTCAAAATCAAACTAAACCAAACAAACAATATCAAATCACCTGAAACTAAGATAAAATTAATCCTGACTTCTTTTGAGTCACATAAGTTCCCATCGACTTTACTCAATAGTCATTTTAGGTGAGTTCAACATAGTCTCGTAGGTTGTTCCTCACTTTGGAAGATGTAAGTTATCTTAGCCATTACACATAAAGGCAACCCCTTAGGTTGTTTAGCTCTACCCCACAGATAGACTATCCCATGGATTTGTAAACCTAAGATAGGTTAAGGATGATATAGCCCCTTATTAGGTCCATTACACACCAACATGGTCATACTTAATTAAAATAAACCAAATCTAATTTTAGCTAAATCACACCCTTCTTCCTAGTGGAGCCCCAAATCATAAATAAATAGGTCAAACAAATCAAATTCAATACCTACCTGGTGGAGCCAAATTAAACCAACTCCTCCAGTAGAGTCTAAATCAAATAAATCTAATCAAACTATTATCCCCAGTATATACATCCTCAAACAAATCTATAAATCAAACTCAAATCCCAATCCCTAGCATATAAACCAAACTTTCTTTTTAAGTGGAAGGTTCATATACCCAATCCCTAGTGGACTCTCTGGCAGACATGCCTCCACATCAATTAAAACAAAACAAATTAAAGTCAATTCAATCATAATCCTTGGTGGATTATAGATTCTTATCCCAAGTGGATCTTCTTTCCATAAATCATATAATCAAATCAAATTCAAACCTTATCCCCACAGATTTTCTTCCTCTATTTCGACATAGACCCCTCACATGTCATGTGATCTCCTAGTGGATCTCCCTCCATGTCCTTCACACAAAATTCAAATCTTATTTCTTCTCTTATGCACAACTTTAATACTTCAACCAAAAGCAATGTATTCATTCAAATTACATCATCTTAACATTCTAATTAACATTTTATGATTTGTGATGGTTCAAGCTCAAACTAATTATACAATATCATGCTAAACATATTATAGTTTGAATTAACACACTATATTATATTATATATGATGTTATATTATAATTTACTATAATATAATATATTGTCTAACATTACTCCTCATTAAAATCACTTAAAAGGAACAAATAATAAAATTTTCTTAAAATATGAATAATGTTCATTTTGGATTAAAATTATTACTTTTCTATTATAAATGGTACAAAATAGCATAATTTTTTGGTGTTGCTTCTGTGTGGAATAAATTAAATTCTTCCATCTCAACCTTCAAATTAACATTTTTTGTGAGTTTTGACCCAATTTTTTTAGAACAAAAGTAAAATATACTAAAATGTATAGTAACATTTAGTAACACACCACCACATTCATATAAATGTGAAGTTATATTATTATGTACATTATATTTTAATATGCTTTCATATAATATATTATCTTACATTACACCTTAAAATCAATCACTTTAAACAAAAAATTTATAAAATTTGGTTGAAAAATGAACATTTATCTTGGTTGCAGAATTCCATTCTTTTGATTAAATGACACACCATAGCACACCCCCAATGATGATCCCTAAAGCTTACCTTAATTTTGGCCAAATCCCATTATCTCAACCTCAAATTAGTATTTTTATGAATTATACTAGTACAAACTCTACTACATCATACTATAAAAAACTAAAATATGCTAAACAATAAGTAGTAATACACAATAGTATGCTATAATGTATGAAGCTACACTATGTTATGGCATCCTATATTATAATACACTATATCATATTACATTATATATTATCATCACAAAGGATTTCTTAAGATAAAAAAAAAATTATAAAAGTCTAAATAATAAAAAAACTATTTTAGTCATCACTTACATATTTTAAATTGTATTATTACATTTGCATGATTGAAAATAATAAAAGAATTTAAAATGCCTACAATATATTATGATATATGATGTTATATTATTTCTACATATAATATTTATTTTGAACATAAAATCTTACAAGTTAGCACACCTTTGGTACTACAACCTAATTCCACTTCAAATTTAACAAATTTCATCATCGATTTATTAAATCAATATTTTTTATGATTTATATTAATATATAAGGCACAACACCATAATATACTGATGTTATATTATGCTACAACATATAATATTTATTTTGAACATAAAATCTTAATTTTAGACTACAAGTGTAGCACACCTTTGGTACTACAACCTAATTCCCACTTCAAATTTAACAAATTTCATCATCTCGATTTATTAAATCAATATTTTTATGATTTATATTAATATAGACTATAATAACACCATAATATACTAAAACATTTCAAAACATCTTATAACATCCAAAACACATCACTACATGCTCAAATATATGATTCTACATTACACTATAATATACGATAATATAATATGATTTAGGGTTAGGATTTAGGTATTCAAATCTCTAACAAGGGAAAGTCTCTTGAAGACATTTTCTTTATCCACCATAATTATGTTAGATTAGGTCATTCTTTTAGATACTCCCTAATGACATATTTATTCAAGGTTTAGGGTTTTGGGTTTAGGGTTAGGTATAGAATTAGTTTATGGTTTAAGGTTTAGCATTTTAGGTTTAGGTTAGTTTAGTTTAGTTTTTGGGTTTAGGTTTAGGTTGGTCAGGTTTGAGTGGTTTATGGTTTTGGGCCTTGGGTCAGGGTATGCATGGCAGTGTTTTAGGGTTTAGGTTTAGGTTTAGTGTTTGGTAGGAGTTTTATGCCTGGGTTTAGTTTAACCCAGATTTAGGGCTCAGTCAGCTTTAGAGTTTAATTAGTGTGTATGCAAATTGTATGTTTATTTAGTTTATTTTATTTATTTATTTGAGTTTATTTTATTTTTATTTTATTTATTTATTTTTTATTTAGTTTAGTTTTATTTATTTAGGTATTTATTAGGGGTTTTATCCTTTAGGTCCAGGTTTATTTATAATGAGTTTTATTTTATTTTATTTTTAGGTTTAGGTTTTATTTTTATTTTATCATGTAGGTTATTATTTTATTTTTTTAGGTTTTAGGTTTTATGTTTTATGTTAGGTTTATTTTAGGTTTTATTTTATTTTTGGTTTAGGTTTTTTTTAGTTTATTTTATTTTATTTAGTTTAGGTTTAGGTTTGGTTTAGTTTATTTAAGTTTAGGTTTAGGTTTTATTTTAATTTAGTTTAGTTTATTTTATTTTTTTTTTATTAGGTTTAGGTTTTTCTTTTAGTTTAGGGTTTAGGTTTTATTTTTTTTTACTTTAGGTTTATGTTTTAAGTTTAGGTTTTATTTAGTTTTATTTTATTTTATTTTATTTTATGTTTATTTTATCTTAGGTTTAGTTTATTTTATTTAGGTTTTCTATTTTTTTAGTTTAGTTTTAGTATTAATTTCTTTTATTTTAGTTTAGTTTTATTTTTTTATTTTTTTTAGGTTTAGGTGTAGGTTTTAGTTTATGTTTATATTTTATTTTTATTTTATTTTATTTTGGTTTAGGTTTTTTCATTTATTTTATTTTTTAGGTTTTATTTAGTTTAGGTTTAGATTTTTAGTTTTTTAGGGTTTAGGGTTTAGGGTTTATGGTTTAGGGTTTATGTTTTGGGTTTATGTTTTAGTTTAGGGTTTAGGGTTTAGGGAATAGGGTTTACATTTTTTTTTAACAGAGAATAAATTCAGATTCAACATTTGTTCTTTTCGATTTCATCAAGAAAGTAGCACCGCATGTTTTCTTAGACACAAGCAATGACCTAAATAAAAAATGAGCACCCATAGAGCTAATCAAAAATACTAAATAAATAGAACCATCTCTACTATAAAGACATAGTTCCATAAGCTAGATGATCTCTTCTGGTTTCACTAGTTCCCATGAACCACCGCCTCTCTTGAAAGATGATCCACCATCATATCCCTCGATCTCCTCCTCCACCACCACACACTGACCACCACCTCCATATCCAGCACCTCTAGATCCCCACTACCACTCATTTAATGCTGCTTTGCCTCCAGATCTAGATTGAGCCTGGGCTGCTGATGTTCACAAGGTCCTCATTTTTTTAGCATTTGGTTTAGGGTTTAGGTTTTAGGTTATGGTTTATGTTTTTTAGTTTAGATTTATGCTTTAGCTTTGTGGGATTTGTGGTTTAGGGTTAGTTTGGGTTTAGTATTTGGTTTATAGTTAGGTTTGGATTTAGGTCAGGTTTGTGGTTTAGGTTTAGGGATTAGGATTGTGGTTTAGTGGTTTTATGGGTATTTAGGTTTAGTGGTAGGGTAGTGGTAGGTTTGGGCTGTTTTGGTTTATTAGGTTTGGTTTAGGGTTTTTGGTTTTAGTTTAGATTTAGGATTTAGATTTTTTTTTAAATTAAGTAATATAGGTTATTTAGTTTAATTTTATTTATTTTGTTTATTTTATTTTAATCTAATTTAGTTTATTTTTTTATTCTTATTTTATTTATTTTATTTATTTTATTAATTATGTTATAGGTTTTATTTTAGTTTATTTTTAGGTGTTTATTTTTAGTTCAATTATTTTTATATTTTTTTTAGGTTTTATTTTTTTATTTTATGTTTTCGTTTAGGTTTTTTATTTTATTTTTTTAGGTTTCGTGCTCTATTTTAGGTTTATTTTTTAGGTTTTATTTTAGTTTAGGTTTAGGTTTATTTTATTATATTATATTTATTTTATTTAGGTTTATGTTTATGTTTATTTTATTTTAGTTTAGGTTTTATTTATTTTTAGTTTAATTTATTTTATTGGTTAAGGTTTATGTTATTTTGTTTTATTTATTTTATTTTAGGTTTAGGTTTTTTTTAAGTTTAGGGTTTAGGTTTTTTTTATTTTTAGGTTTATTTTTTTTTTATTTATTTAGTTTTATTTTTATTTTATTTTATTTTTTATTCTTATTTTTATTTTATTTAGTTTATTATTCTTAGTGTGGTTTAGGGTTTAGGGTTAATTTTAGAGTTTAGGGTTTAGGGTTTTAGATTTAGGGATTAGGGTTTAGGGTTTAACATTTAGGGTATTTTTTCTTAAATTAAATAAACCGGTAGGTTTAGGCTTTTAGTTTATTTTTAAATTTTTTTAGTTTATTTTATTGTTCATTTTCTTAGATTTATTTTTATTTTTATTTAGTTTATTATATTTATTTATTTATTTATTTTAGTTTAGGTTTTGATTTATGTTTATTTTATAGTTTTTTTTTTTATTTTATTTTAGGTTTAGTTTTTGGTTTATGTTTAGATTTTATTTTATTTTTTTAGGATTGTGTTTTATTTTAAGTTTATTTTGTGTTTTTTTAGTGTTTAGGTTTATTTTTACTTGTTTTATTTATTTTATGTTTAGTTTATTTTAGGATTATAGGTTTTATTTATTTTAGTTTAGGTTTAGTTTTATTTTATTTTATTTATTTTATTTTTTATTTTAGATTTTGATTTTTTTTTTTTTGTTTAGGTTTTGTTTTTTATTTATTTTTAGGTTTTATTTTAAGGTTTATTTTAATTTATTTTATTTTATTTATAGTTTAGTTTAGTTTATTTTAGGTTTAAGTTTAGGTTTTATTTATTTTAGTTTAGTTTATATTTTATTTTATTTTTTATTTTAGGTTTTTCTTTAGTTTTGTTTTTTTATTATTTATTTTTAGGTTTATTTTTAGGTTATTATTTAGATTTTATTTTATTTAGGTTTTATGGCACCATCCTTCAAGGTAAAGATGGTAGGAACTAACACATATTTGAGTGGTAAACATGGCAACAATGCTTCCTGCTTTTATAATTTCGTGTTGTTATTTGATCTACTAACACTTTGAAGACTTTGTTATTGGAGCACCTCTTCATGAAGAGGTTTGCTGCTCAGAGGGTGACCAGAGTCATAGAAAACAAAAATTCAATGAATCCCTTGTAGATTACATTCTCGTACAATCTGAGCATGAAATGCGAACCACAATTGTCCAAACAACATGATATTGAGATTCTTCTCGAGAATATCCATGGCTACGCTTTCATGCTTAAGGCCATCAAAACATTAGAAATTAATCAATAAGGTGGAAACCTACAAGAGGAAGTTCAAACCTTCACCAATAATCTAGCTAAAAGGTGTTTGAGAAGAAGTCACAATTGTGTCGGACAAAGGAAAGTATCCAACCGTATGAGAGACTACTTACAGTTTTTTTCCACCTCCTCTTCCACCACCACCATCATACCACACCATAGCACAACCAGCATTTTACAACCTCAATAGCCTACCTAGGGTTCATATCCATCGCTAGGTAGCTACTTTCCACCTACTCTTGTGGATATATTGAATAAGCATATTCATTCAAGAGGGAGGTAGTTAAGAAAATCTATAAGAATCTCTTAAAGAAACTTGACTTTTAGTTACTAGAGGCTAAGAGGCCGTGAGGAAGTGGGTAAAAGTGATGATCCTAGTTATTGCCCCAATGTTAGCCATGTCTTGAGGATTGTCTCACTTTTAAGGACTAGCTTGAACACAACTATAAGTTGGTAGCCATAGTTATCCCTAATGAATACTTATTAGAATAACCATCCAGTTCTATTAGAGTAATCCTTGGGGATAGTTATGATCCTCTTAAGACCAAAGAAGGTTAGGATATCTCCCTATCCCGGACCTCTAAGAAGATCATTTCTAAGATCAACAAGCTTTCCTTGCAGGTGTTTGAAGTAGCTCAAAGCTCCAACACCAAGGAAGTTTTGTTAGTTATAAAGGGCAACTCGGGGAGGATGATAGCTCAATAGCAGTGTCCACCATACTTTCTGAGATAGTCCAAAGCAGTACCTCCACCCAGATCTAAATTAGCTCTCTTCTATAATTCTACCCAAGTTGTATTTATGGATTTACAATTACCCACTTGCTTTACTTGATTTCTATCATGTACCTTCACCCAAAAAAAATTAATGAAGAAAATTGATTCTTCTTATATATTATTTACTTCTTATGCTCCTGATTTTATTCCTATTAAAAGCTCTTTGAGTTTATATAAAAATAATAGCTCTAGTAGCTTTAATCCTTTCCTTTCGATTTAGTTATATCCTTCTAAATCAATATTCACCCTTGAGATTATGGAGTCAATAGGATCTCAGAAGAAGTAGGTATGCTCGATAATAAGGTAAAACTTTTCACAGCTCATCATTCCAAGAAGTCTCTAAAGTTAACCAACATAGTAAAAGTTCTACCTCCTATAGCACCTCAAGAGAAAAGTAAGCAAGTCATTGGTTCTAGTGAGCATAGCCTCCATAGGATGCTCCACCCATGGATATGCTTGTAGGACTAAGAGTTGATTACAATGTCCAGCTCACCTTAGAAAGTTTCTAAAGTTAAGCATATAATGCCCTTGTCTTATCCAAAGAGATGAGGAATCTCTAATCAAGGCCTTACTTGATCTAGAGATATGCTTATTTCAACTACTATTAAACAGAGGCATGCAAGTTGAAAGACATCTTAGGAGTTACATTCAGATGAAGACCTACTTACTCATCCCAAGCCTTCTTTACATTATATATTTTGAGTTGAAATTTAATTAGATTACTAAGGTATATAATCCACTAGCACAATGTTGTGGGAATGCCAAAGAGGTGAGGATTTATGCTCATAGCCCAAAGGAAATAGCCACCTTGGATCCTAAATCTAGGGAGCTTTAGTACACACTAAAGCATGACCTAAATCTAAGCGACAGGTGTACATAAGGGTTTACCTCCATAAGAGAGAATAAATTATCCGACTAAGCCCACCAGTCCTAGCTTGGATTATGCTTAAGGATTTAAGCAACCTACAAAAATAGCATTCACATTTATTTTTAAGCATCCCTTAAGCATAATCCTCACATAAACATGATTAGGCTAATATTGGTCTATCATCTAGTCTATGAAGCATACATAACATCCAATCTAAAATAATACATCATAAAACAAAACATACATCACATCATACACCATCCTAACTTAAAGCTAGAAGTGGTGGCTTAATTCTAATGTGTGTATTAAGGCTTGTGTGGTAAGTCTTGTTAGGCATTAGTGTTGTATTTTCTAAGTGTTGAAGGATTCAATTTAACATGAAAGGTTGATTTCACTTGAAGTAGTTTAATTGATTTTAGAATTTTAATTTATGTTTTCTTTTGTTTCATTTAATTACACTTAGCAACTAAGTGTTATAAAGAGAGGAAAAAGGATTGCCCTCTTTCATCCCTACCTTAGGCCACTTTCTAAAGTATATTAATTTGATTTAGTTCTCTTTAGTGAATGGCTTATTAAATGATTTAATTAATCCTAAGTTTAGGTTCACTTTAAATAATCCTATTCAAAATAAAAGGCATCTTAAGATTAATTTAATTGAATTACTACCACATGACACATATATTAAATCATTCCTTTCCATCACATGTAACATGCATATGATTTAATCCTAAGTGTATCTATACATGTAACATATTTTAGCACACTTAAATGATGAATGTATGTGTATGTTTAGAATTTATATTTTAATTGATTGAATTATTTAAACATATTAATTTAAAACTTTATCCAAATTCTTATACAAAAGGACATAAGAATGAAATTAAATAGCATGTGCCATTGTTAAATCAGGGAAGTAAGGTAATCAAATGACCTCCTTGAGCTAGCTAAAGCCTCATATTCGTGACATTTGCATTCAAACATATGTAAATTGTATACATGAACATAGGAAGTAAGCTCCAAATCATATGGCTAATTAATTCAACCACTTAGTCAATTATGAATGCATGCAATTTTAATGTAAAATGGGATTTTCATTCACTAATCACATATACATATACATGTACAAAGATATAGGCAAGCACAATGTTAAACTAGGGAAGTGAGGTAATCAAATGACCTCCTTGGGGCTAACTAAAGCCTCAGATTCTCGATGTCTAACATATACTTGCTTTTCTTGACACACATGGATGTATACATAAATAAGGGAAAGAAATCATGCAAAGATTGTATATTTTTTTGATTGAATCATTTATATATATGAATTAAAGCTCTATCCAAATTTAATGTTGAAATACACAATGAAATCAAATGGGTATGTGCCATTGTTAAACTGGGAAGTGAGGTAATCAAATGGCCTCCTTGGGGCTAGCTAAAGCCTCAAGTTCCTGGGATAAGCTTATATATATCAACATATGAATACAGGAAAGAGAACTCAACATTCATACACTTAAGCTATGAGAACATGCATTTGTTATGTATTTATAACTAGCATCATAACACATTATTATTCATTTATAAGCATTTGAAAAATATATTTGGATTTAATAGTGATAATAGCCACACATATATTAAATTAAATCAACTCATGCAAGCTTACATAAAGGAAATCCATTTTATTTTACTTGATTAAGAAAAGATGGATGCATGAATTCAAATGACATAAAATTTAACATGATTGGAAAGAGGACAATCAAATATAAGCATGTGATTCATTCAACCAAACTAGTTCTTTGGGACATTCAAGTCAAATAAGATTATTTAAAGCAAACAAAAGCTTCTTTATTAATTAAGTTATGGATTTGATTTGATTTAAAGAGGAGAAGAGAAATCATCACTTGTTGTTTTAAACCCATTCCCACATTAGTGATTTGATTTAATTTAAGGAAAATGTAATTAAGTTGATTTTATGGGTTAATTAAGTTGAACTCTTAGTTAGATGAATTAATTAAACTTTCTTATGTTACTTTAAAGTAATTAACTAAATAATTACAAGCCAACATGATATGTATGGAAAATAAACTTGCAATGATCCTAGAAATGGGCCTAATGCAATTGGCTCATGATTAATAGTTAATCGAAAGGACTTAATTAATTATCTTATGGTTTCCCACACATGTGGACTAACCATAATTTCATTAAACTCTTGGTTATTAAACACCCAAAGATCTACCCATGATTTAATTAATTAAGGTCTATGTGATTATGATTTAATTTGATTAAGTAATTTAATTAATTAATTAAATCTTAATTAATTTAATTTTAAAAAGGGTGAAATGAACTTAGGAAAGGGTCCCAACCTATTCTTAGTTCACTTACTATTGAACAAATGATTAAAACATAATTATCCAATTTATTACTATTCATGGGTTTAATTAATCATCATTAACTTAAAAGAGTAGTTAAGGTTTAATTAGTCAATTTTTTAATTAAGTGAGCACAAATCCCAAGAAAATCATGGGAGGTAGAGGTCATCCCATTAAATTAACCCATAAAAAATTTAGGATTAATTCTCATTAAAAAGTAATGCTAATTAATTTTATAATTAAATTAATTACTATTCAAAATTAGTAAGATCATTTTAATTAATTCTCTAAAAATACCTTTAAAATGAGTATTTATTTGCATATTTTATTTCTCTATGATTTTTTATGATTTTAGAAGTTTAGCCATTAAAAATGATTAATTAAGCCTAATTAAAGGCCACATGGTATGATTGATGTGCGGTGCATTTTCATGGCATGCACAATTGTCTACTTAAAACTTATCCGACTCAACGCCTACGTGGCTGCGGCGGAGACATTTTCTTGTTTATTATTTGATCTAAGATCAAGATGGCGATTAATCCCATGTAGATTAATCAAATCAATCTAATGATCTAATCATGACCGTCCCTCATCAGTACCAAAGGCCTAATCTAACATCATGCTAATGAGGGAGAATGGATCTTGTTCACCATTGCTCACTTGATCTAAAAATGCAAGAATATTTTATTAAAAAAGGTTATCTAATGTATGAGTCTCTTTGTTGGATTTATGGTGAAGTTATTGCAATTGATCATTTTTAACATCCATCCATTAAAATTTCTTTAGATGCTCTGGTCAAATTGGGTTAGGTTACTCAAGGACCAATGATCAAATTGGGTCAAACAAGTGTTGGGTCAAGTTCAAATGATCATTTTAGATGTTTTGGTTCAATTGGTTTGAGTTTTGCTTAGATTTGATTTTGGCTCATTTGAATTCATTTGGGTCAAATTAGTGTTGACCAATTTGACCAAATTGGCCAAATTGGCTTGGTTGGATGTTGGTTTTGGTTTAGTTGACCAATTGAAGATGATTGTAGGCTTTGTTTCAATTAATTTGGATTTGGTTTGATTTAGGCCAACTTGGACCTTTAGGTCAATTTGGGCTAAGTAGTCAATGGGTTCAATTGGGTCCATCATGGCTTGTCAAGTTCAACAACCAATTGGAATGAATTTGAATCATTGGTTGCAATCAATTGGTTTATATTTTGATTTGACCCAATTTGGTCTTTTAGGTCAATTTGGATCAACTTGGGTCAAGAGGCCGTTGGTTTGGTGATTTCAATTGAAGGTCAAGTCATATTCAAATATTGATTTTGATTTGTATGAATCATTGGTTTCAAGGTTTGGCTTAAATTTGATAGTTTGGGTTCATATGGTTAAGGTTGACTTGGTCAAATGACCAAGTTGACTTGGTTTGACCTTTTATGATAATTGATCAACCTAGTGATCAACAATCAATGATGGGTTTTGATAGTTCAATCTAATTTGGGTAGATTAGAACTTGGCTCAAATAGGTCAAATTGGCCTTTGGGTTTAGTTCTTGATTTGGGTTGATTTTTATTTAGTTGAGTTTATATATAGATTTGGGATATATATATAAATTTAAATGCATTGGTTCAAATGAGTTTTGGTTCATTTGAACATTTCAAGTCAAAAGGGTTTAAGGGTTTGACTTGGGTGATTTTTTTGCTTGATGATTGTAGATTTAATTTATATTGTGAATATTTGAAGGTATGATTGATTCATGAGAAAATAAATTGAATTTGGGTTTTGGAATGAAGGAATTTGGCTAAGTCCATGGAGTTGGTCATGTGGCTTAAGTTTTGATTTTGATTTTGATTTGATTTTTTGATGATTTAAATGTATATTTCATTTAAATTTGTGAAGATGATTGAAAATATGATTGATTTGTGAGAAAATCAATTGAGTTTGAATTTGATTTGGTTTAAGATTTGGCTAAGTCCATGGATAGGTCATATGGCTAGAAGGGTTTTGATTTAATTTGATTTATTTGATTTAGTTTGATCATTTGAATGTAACATGATTAAGATATAAATTGATTATGAGAAAATCAATTGATTTTGGATTGATTTATATTAAGATTTGGCTATGTCCATGGGATAGGTCATATGGCTTTAGAAGGGTTTCAAGTTTGGTTTTGGAATTTTGGTTTGGATTTGGATTTAAATTTGATGTTTTAATTGAACTTCAGGTTTGGTTTGAGAAGGTTAACATGGATTGATTTGGTAAGTGGATTATCATAATCCTAAGGCATAACCTAATCCTATGGTTAACCCTTCTAAGTCTTAGCTTAGGTTAAGTTTTTACCTAATTAGAAGTGTCTTCATGTGGGAAGTCTTAGTATCTAAAAATCTCTAAGATGGGAAGATTAAATTCACACTCCAAAAGTGAGGTTAATAGTTTTAGGCTCCATGTTGTTTGAGATAGATATAAGATTAAAGACCAAGTTTCACATTATAGACTGATACATCTTTTCAACGCTTTGCTTGGGAGAATATGGATACATGAGAATAATATAGTTCCATCCTCTCTACATCAAGTACAAAGTTTGTGAGAGGTGGGATTGTCTACTATGTCAAAGGAGATCTCAAGCCATTTACAGTCATGAGGTTGATATAGAGGATGATACTTACCTCCCTCAAAATCAACAAGTCTATTTTGAACTACCAAAGTTTAAAAAAAAAAGAAAAAAAAAAGAAAAAAGAAAACAAAGAGAAAATAAAAGAAAGAAAAGAAAAAAAAGAAAAAAAAAAGTGGAAATAGACTTGAGGAGGAAGTGGAGCTGACATTAGATTCCACCCACGCTCATTACTCCATTCAACATATGGGTAGTTGACGACATCCATGGGAAGAGGTAGTTCGAGGCATCCTAGGGTGTAAAACTTTATTGGCCACCCAATAGAAGATATGTTTACTAGAATACACCTACTATCCATATAGACTTAGAATCTAGTTCATAAGATGAGTCTTATATGGTTAGCACACCAGCCTCTTCTCAAGAGTAGATTCCTTGGAGGTGACACTTGAGATAGGATGAAGATTAGACCCAAAGCAAAGCATAAGTGTATCCAAGTCTATATGAAAAGTTAGGCATCAGTTGGGAACCTTAGCTCTAACCCCACTTTCCTTTCAAAAGCTAGGGTTTGATAAGAAGCCCCCTAAGTCATCCTGTGTGAAGACTTAGAGGTTCTTGAGCATCATCCAAGTCAAGAAGTTGATGTAGAACTTGAGGATGATTCATATAAAGATTTAATAGAATTACCTTTGATTGGTACTTGCCTTGTGTTCATAATTTAGCAAAGAAAGGGTTAATCCCACATACTTGGTCAAAGAATAGGTCTACTTCAAAAAGAATATGGAAGAATATGCAAAAGCTCTCAATCAAGACCAGACTAGATTCGATAGTGGGTCCAACAATGATGATGATTACTAGTCATCACCAATCATTTGGAATTGATAGTTCTTTTCAAATCACATTAACTCATATGAGGAGTGCTAGAACTTCACATGATGTAGATGATTTTAAAGTCAAAGATGCAAGTTCAAGAAGAGATCAAGTCAACCATCGATGAGCTCAAGGAAATCAACTTAGAATAAGAAGATCCATTCTACATACATTAGTTTTGTTGAATGAAATTGAAACCAATGACTTAGTTAGCTATATGAAGTTTAAGGTCTTTGCATGGAGTTATGAAGAGATGCTGATTGGCAACACAATGGTCCATAAACTAATAGAGACTACTACTAACCCTATCAAGCAAGATCCTGTGACATAATGACATGTAACAACAAAATAAAGTCAAGAAAATCGATTTTGGTTTCATCAAGAAGAATACCACCCGGTTAGCCAATGTCATCACAATTAAGAAAAAGAATGGCCAAATTCACATGTTGGTTGATTTTAGGGATTTAAATAAGGCATGTCCAAAAGACAAATTTCCACTACCAATTAGTGTTGATGGTGACACCTCATCTTATGCGCCTTCTTTCATGGATGGTTCATATGGATATAACCAAATAAAGATGGTTCTTGAAGATGAAAGAAACACTACTTTTAAACATCGATCAATCTATTGCTATAAGGTCATGCCTTTTTAAAAAATGGGCTACATACCGATTATGACTCAATATTTGATGAACTCATTCATTCATCATCTTGTTGATCATCAAAAGTAGAGAAAAGGAAGACCATCTCTTTGACTTGAGAGTAGTAAAGTTAAGATAATTTAACCTCAAAATGAACCCCCAAGTGAGCAATCGAGTAGCTTCATGGAAATTCCTGGTTTATTTCCTCAACAATGAAATCGAAGAACATATAAGGCAATATTAGAAATGCCACCTAAAAGTTTAACTCAACTTAGATCATTCTAAGGGTAGTTGGCATATCTAAGATGCTTTTTATCCAACCTATCAAGAAGATGACAACCATTCTCATCACTTCTCAAAAAGGACATGAAGTTCAAGTGGGATGACAAGTGTGAGCATGCTTCGAAGACATCAAGCATTTCCTGATGATGTCGCTAGTCCTAACAGCCCCTATCCCAGGCAAGCTCCTCATACTTTACATTGCTGCATTAAATGACTCCTTTGGTGCTTTGTTGGCCCAAGCCAACGATGAAGGGATGGAAAATGCACTACTACCGCCATCTAATCCCTTCGAGGCTAATTATCCACCCATTGAGAAGCATTGCCTAGCTTTAATCTTTGCATCCCAAAGCTATACACTACATGCTTCCTCATAAGGTAAAACTTAATCTCTAGGATCAATAATTACAAGTATCTCATGACATGATCAAACTATCAGCTGACATGGTGATCCATGATCCTCAGTTTGACATTACCTTTATAACATGTGTGAAAGGATAAGCGCAATAGATTTTTAGCAGACACCCACTTCACCTCCACTTAGTGATGATCTCCATGAATAAATCATGAACTTATGGGATACTAGCATTCACCCCGGAGATGCCTTGATGGTGCGGCTTCCTCTCTCAAAGAGGAGAAGAACCATCTACTATTCAAAAAAGTGAGGTAGGAATAGTTCTCTTAACTCGATCGTGATGTGATGAGATTCTCATATCATCTATCCAACTTGCACCAATAATGAAGTCAATATGAGGCTCATTAGTCTAAAGTTAGCCATTACTAAGCATCTAGAACATCAACATCTTTGAGGATTCAACCATTATCAACCAAATTATTGGGTTCTATAAGGTTATAAAGCCAAGCTCCATCACTACAAAGTACACCATGGAGTTAGCCCAAATCCTGTGGTTACCATTTATAAGATTCCTCGAGGAGAGAACATCATAGTGTTTGCTTTAGCCAAGCTTGCCAAAGAGTTGGCATGTCCGAAGGATGAGTCCATATCAATAAAGGTCTAAAATAGACAAGTCTTATCCCTTATTGATATTGAACTCATCAAAAGTACTTGAAGGGGAGGTTACCATTGCCAAGAAGGACAAAGAGTTAGATTAGAGGCAACCATTCATGGATTACCTAAATAAAGGAAAACTACCTCAAGAGAAGTCCCAAGCCAAATGAAGTAGAGAGCACTTTCCTATGGTCTTGTGGATGGTGTCTTGTATCGACGATCTTTTGATCATATGTGGTTACACTGTTTATATAAGAATGAAGCCTGTATGATCATGACCAAGGTACACTCGTGATTATGTGGCCAACCAATCAGGTCCAAAGATGAAAGCCAAGATCAAGAGACTAGGATACTACTGGTCATCAATGATCAAAGATTGCATGGATATGGCTGGGCAATGACATCAATGTCAAATACACATTGTGGTCCTACACCAGCCACCCAACATTCTACATCCTACATTGGCCTCATGGCCATTTGAGTGTTGGGATACTGACATAGTGGATCTGATTGATCCTTCTTCCAAGGGTCATCATTCATCTTAGTTGTTACCGACTACTTTTCCAAATTCAATGATGATTGCTCAAAGAGGTCACAACTCAAGATGTTCTCCAATTTTTAGAACCATATCGTATATAGGTTTAGTGTGCCTCGATGAAATTATATTTGATAATGCATATTTCAAGAGCACCGAGATCAACAACTTTGCCTGAAGTCACAGTATAGATTGGAGATATTCTACCATCAACTACCCAAGGGTAAATGGCTTAGTAGAAGCCTTCAAAAAAACTCTTATCTAAATATTGAAGAAGACACTCGATGACAACAAGCGATAGTGGCATCAGCAGTTAGTTAAACCCTTGTGGACCCACTTCACCACATATAGAACTCCAACTCGCCTACTCTTTCTTTAGTATGGGTCCAAAGTTCTACCATTAGAAGTCCAACTCCCATCACTAAGGATAGCCGGGTAACAAGATCACAATAGAAAGAAACACCAAGTTGCGTTAGATATCAAGGATTGGAGGAGAGACGCCTGCGGGCATGCTAAAATCTTGAGTTATATAAAGCTAAAATTATTTAAGCTCATAATAAGTTTATACATCCAAAAGCTTTTCAAGTAGGAGAACTTATTTTAGTTTTGAGGAGATTGATTATTGCCCATAAGATGGGAGGCAAGTTTGAACCCACTTGGGAAGGCCCTTTTTTATATAGAAGCCTACCATGATCTTATCAAATTATTAATCATAAGGAGTGCCCAATGCTTCCAATCAATGGCTCTACTTAAAGAAATATTATAAATCATGTTTGAAAATAATTATCATTAATGAAAATTCCATTTTGAATTCAATCTTTCCATGTTGAAAGTATTCTTATTTGAATCGATGTTTTAGGTAGGTGTAATGAACTCGATGCATCCTATCCTTCATCGACAACACAAACACAAACTATACACAAACATATAAAATAAACATATTTTTTTTATCTTGCTACTGAAGTTGAGATAACACCCCAATGACACTCACTCAGCTAGGTCGGTCGACGTTACCCCGCTAGTGTGTCACCCCCGCCTTCTTGCTTTGAGGATGTAAGTCACTATGCTTTCCTTCCTACTTGGCCACCCACTCGATGAGTTCCTTGTTAGTTTGGTAGCTTTACTATGGTCTAAGCTACCCTCATGTTGGCTTCATTTAAGAGGATGTTAGTATGCTACGCTTTCTTCTGGATTAGCCTTCATGCATTGACTGGTCAAGTATATTTAAAGTTTAAGATAAGTCCCATAGCTCCTTCCTCTGACTACTTCAAGTCTAATCCTTCCTTCCCCAAGTTCCTCTAGCAATAGTATCATCCCATCGATGAAGACTATCCCGATGTCTTGGAAAGTTGTAAGCTACATGCTTTCTTTCCGATTGATCATTGCACATCGAACCTTAGGTTGATTGGTTCTCACTATGCTAATGGATACACCACTCATGCTAAGGATACACTTAGGTTGGTTGGTTCGCACTAGGATACACCACTCAAGATGCAAGTCTCTACTTTCTCCTTGAGTTGGCCATCGCACACCTATAGATTTCTTTCTAGTGCTCGATAACGCCTCAAAGACCTCCCAGGGCACTATATTTGGATCACATCCTTTGTGACCCCATTTAGACACTACCTAGATTACTATCAGATTGGATAGTTCTCCTTTCCTTATAACCACTGTTTGAGAATCCATCCTATGGATGTGTAGATTCTCCTTGGTCTAGTAAATGAGATAGGTCAAGTCGACATAGCTCTTGTGTCCTCACACATAAATAGGTCCACAAAAAATATATAAATAAAATATATATTCACTTGGATTAAGGACATTGCACCTTTCCCGCAGCATCCTATCTTTAGTGTTAGCAAACTCATAGAATCTCTGATTACTCTTGAGTTGATATAAGTCCCCAAATTATTCACTCATTCTCCCTAAGTTGGGTTCTATTTATTGTGCTATCAACAGTCACCCAGCTTGTCGAAAAGATGTAAGTCTACTATGCCTTCTTCCTAGCATAATTGTTGCAATCAAAAGGCAACCCCTTAGGTTGGCTAGCTCACCCCATGCTAGTAGACTATCCCTTGGATTTGTAAACTAGATAGGATAAGTCCGACATAACCCCCTTCTAGTGGGTCCATCCACACCACATGATCCATAATCTATCAAATTTGACGAGCTCACATCCCAGTGGATATGCCCTCAATTTGAAATCAAACTAAACCAAACAAATAATACTAAATCACATGAAATTAAGATAAAAATTAATCCTGACTACTTTTGAGTTGTTATAAGTCCCCTATGACATTCACTTAATAATCTCCCTAGGTCAGGTTCAATTTTTTGTGCATCCAACAGGTCACCCCAATAGTTATTTCACACTTTGGAAGATGTAAGTCTGCTACGCCTTCTTCCTAACATAGCCGTTGCACACCAAAAGGCAACCCTTAGTTGGCTAGCTACCCCACTAGACTATCCCTTTAGATTTGTAAACCTAAGGTAGGGGTCGATATACTCTTCTGGGTTCCATCACAACAAGGTCCATACATTAACTCAAATTAAATTAAACCCATATGATTTTCCTTGGTGGAGTTAAATCACACCTTCTCCCCAGGAGCCCCAAATCATATATAAAATTAAGCAAATAAATCAAATTCAAAACCAACCTCCCCAAGTGGAGCCAAATTAAACCAACTCCTAGTAGAGTCTAAATTAAAGAAATCCAACCAAACTATTATTCCTAGGATACATCCCCAAACAAATCTATGAAATCAAACTCAAATCCTAATCCCAAGTGGATAGCTAAACTGCTTCCCTAGTGGAAGGTTCATATCCCCAAGACTCTCGAGCCCATATCTCTAGCAAGTATGTGCCTCCACATCAATTAATATAAAATAAATTAAAGTCAATTTGATCTGAATCCATGGTGTATTATAGATTCTTCTCCCTAGTGGATCTTCTTTCCTTAAATCATATAATCAAATCAAATTCAAACCTTATCCCCGACAGATTTTCATCTTCTATGCCCTCAACATAGACCCCTCACATGTGATGTCCAATGCATGTGTGATCCCCTAACAGATCTCCTCCATGTCCTGACATGGAATTCTCATCAAATCTTATTTCTTCTCTTATGCACACCTTTAATACTTCAACCAAAAGCCTAACAATGTATTCCTTCAAATTACATCATCTTAACATTGTAACATTTTATGATTTGTGATGGTGTAAGCTCAAACTAACTATACAATATCATGCTAAACATATTATATCATAAATTAACACACTATTTTATATTATAATATATGATGCTATATTATAATATATTATGTTATATTATAATTTACTATAATATATTATCTTGCCTAACATTACACCTCATTAGAATCACATTAAAGTAACGAATAATAAAATTTTCTCAAAATATGAATAATGTTCATTTTGGATGTAAAATTATTTATTTTCTATTGTAAATGGTACAAAATAGCATAATTTTGGTGTTGCTTTTTGGTTTGTGCTATGAATTTGGCCAAATTCTTTCATCTTAACCTTCAAATTAACATTTTTGTGAGTTTTGACCCAATGTATTATAACAAAAGTAAAATAAAACTAAATTGTACAATAACATTTATTAACACACCACCACATTCATATATATGTGAAGTTATATTGTTATGTACATTATATTTTAATATGCTTTCATATAATATATTACCTTACATTACACCTTAAAATGAATCTCTTTAAGCAAAAAATTTATAAAATTTGGTTGAAAATGAATATTTATTTTGATGCAAAATTCCATTCTTTTAATTAAATGACACACCATAGCACACCACCAATGATGTTCCCTAAAGCTTACCTTAAATTTGGCCAAATCCCATCATCTAACCTATAAATTAGTATTTTTATGAATTATACCATAAACTCTACTACATCATGCTATAATAAACTAAATTAAACAACAATAAGTAATACACAATAGTATGCTATAATGCATGATGCTACACTATGTTATGGCATCCTATATTATAATACACTATAACATATTATATTATATTATATTGCATATCACATCACAAGGGATTGCTTGAGAAAAATCATAAAATTAGTCTAAAAAAACTATAAATTTAGTTTCAATTTTACATATTTTAAATTGTAATATGATGCCATGCTCTACCTATTATGAATTTGGTAAAATTCCATAATTTTAAAGTCTAAATCAACATTTTTATAAATAATGCTAGTGTAGGCTTGATTGCATGATTGTAAAATATTAAAAGAATTTAAAATGTAATAATATATTATGATTTATGATGCTACACTATGCTATGTTGTATAATATTTATTTTGAACATAAAATCTTACTTTTTAGACTACAAGTGGCATACCACACCTTTGGTAATACAACCTAATTCCCAAATTTAACAACTTTCATTATCCGATTTATTAAATTAAAATTTTATGATTTATATTAATGTAGACTATAGCATACTACCATAATATACTAAAACATTTTAAAACATCTTATCATCCAAACACATCACTACATGCTCAAATATATGATGCTACATTATACTATAATATATGGTATTATAATATGATTAGGTTATAGGTATCAAAATGTTTAATAATCAAGGGAAAGTCTCGAAGACATTTTCTTTAGCTACCATAACTATGTTATGAATAGTCATTCTTAGATATACCCTAATGACATCTTTATTCAAAGTTTAGGGTTTAGGGAAGGTTTAGGGTTAGAGAAGGTTTAGGGATTAGGGTTTAGGGTTTAGGGTAAGGTGTGGTAGTTTAGGTAGGTTTAGGTTTATGTTTGGTGGTAAGTTTAGGGTAGGGTGTGGAGGAGGGAGGTAGGGTTTAGGGTTTAGGTTTAGGGTTTAGGGTTTAGGTTTAGGGTTTAAGTTTAGTGTGGGTTTTTTAATTTAATAGAGAATAAATTTAGATTCAAAATTTCTTTTTTTTTATTTCATCGATCTAATAGCACCCCATGTTTATTATGACACAAGCGATGACATAGATAAAAATGAGCACCCATAGAGTAAATCAAAAACCCTAGATAAGTTGAACCATCTCTTCTGTAAAGACACGATTCCATAAGTAGCAGAACAGATCAACCATTCTTCAGTTTTTGCAGTTCCCATCAGAACCACCCCCACCTCTTGAGTAGCGGGATTCACCATCATATCCCCGATCTCTCCCTTCGCCACCACCATTGTTATAACCTCCATCTCTCCTCTTGCCTCCATAGCCACCACTAGTCTGACCACCACCTCCAGATCCCCACACCCACCCCCCACCACTGCGATAACCGCCGCATCTGCCTTCACCTCCACCATAAAATCTAGACTAAGCCTAGTTGAAGGTGATGTTATTGCCGTCAAGGTTCTGCCCATTCTTAGGGTTTAGGGTTAGTTTAGGGTTTACGGTTTAAGGTTCATTTAGGGTTTAGGGTTTGGTTTAGGGTTTAGGGTTGTAGCTTTAGGGTTTAGGGTTTATGGTTTGGGTTTGTGGTTTAGGGTTTGTGGGTTTAGGTTTAGGTTGTGCTTAGGATTTAGGGTTTAGGTTTTAGAGTTTATGGTTTTAAGGTTTAAGGTTCAGGGTTTAGGGTTGTAGGTTTCGGGCTTCGGGTTTAGTGTTAGTTTTAAGGTTTAGAGTTTAGGGTTTAAGGTTTAGGATATAGGGTTTAGGATTTTTTTTTTTAAAAAAAAAATAAGTGAACTAATAGCTTTAGGTTTATTTAGTTTATTTTTTTATTTATCTATGTGACTTTATTTTATTTTTTTATTTTTATTTAGGTTTATTTTTTATTTTTATTTAATTTAATTTTTTAATTTTAGGTTTATGTATTCTATTTTAGGTTTTTTTATTTTTTAGGTTTAGGTTTATTTTTTAGTTGAGTTTTATTTTTATTTTATTTTTTAGGTTTTGGTTTTATTTTTTTATTTTTAGGATTAAGTTTAGGTTTTCATTATATTTTTCTAGGTTTAAGTTTTAGGTTTTTTTTAGGTTTAGTTTTATTTTTTAGTTTAGGTTTAGGTTTATTTTTATTTTATTTTATTTTATTTAGTTTAGGTTTAGTTTTTTTTAGGTTTACATTTTGGTTTTATTTATTTTGGTTTAGTTTATTCTAGTTTAGGTTTTGGTTTATTTTATTTTGTTTATTTTATTTTTCTTTTAGGTTTAGGTTTTTTTAGTTTAGTGTTTCAATTTTATTTTATTTTTCTTTTTAGGTTTATTTCTTAGGTTTAGGTATTTATTTAGTTTTTATTTTATTTTATTTTAGGTTTATTTTATTTTTAGGTTTAATTTTATTTAAGTTTTTTATTCTTAGCTTTATTTTATTTATTTTTTACTTTAGTTTAAGTTTTTATTTTTTATTTTTTTATTTTATTTTTTAATTATTTTATTTTGAGGTTTAGGTTTAGGTTTTAATTTAGGTTTTTATTTTATTTTATTTTATTTAGGTTTAGGGTTTTATTTATTTTATTTTGTGGTTTTATTTTGTTTAGGTTCAGCCTTTAGGTTTTAGGATCAGGGTTTAAGGTTTGGTAGGGCTCATGGTTTAGGGTTAGGTTTATGGTCAGGTCAGGGCTCATCTGGAATCATGATTTAGTGTTTAGATTTAGGGTAGGGTTTGAGGCCTAGTTTAGGGTTTATGGTGTGGTTTGGAGCCTCACCTGACAGCTCAGTGGCCTGTGGTTTTTTTAGGTTTCACGCCAGTGATTGGTCAGTTTAGGGATCAGGGTTTATGGCTCAGTTTAGGGTTTTAGGGCTCAGGTTTGTGGGTCAGGCCTAGCCTTTAGGTAGGGCCAGGGACAGTTTAGGGTAGGACAGTTTAGGGTTTAGGGCTCAGTCAGGCCTTGACTAGTTGGGTGGTCAGTAGTATGGTAGGGTTTATGATTTTTTATTTTTAATTAAGCAAACCAAGAGGCTCAAGTTTATTTAGTATTATTTTAATTTATTTTAGTTCATTTTATTTTTTTTATTTAGGTTTATTTTGTTATTTAATTTAGTTTATTTATTTTAGATTTATTTATTTTTGTTTGGTTTTTTAAATTAGTTTATATTTTAGGTTTCAGTTTAGGTTTATGTTTATTTTTTAGTTTAATTTTATTTTTATTTTATTTTTAGGTTTAGTTTAATATTTAATTTTGGATTTAGGTTTTATTTTTAATTTTAGCTTTAGGTATATGTTTTATTTTATCTTTTAGGTATAGGTTTTAGGTTTTATTTTAGGTTTATTTTTTTAAGTTTTACTTTTAATTTAGGTGTAGGTTTATTTTAGTTTATTTTATTTTATTTACTTTTGGGTTTAAGTGTAGTTTATTTTAGGTTTTATTTAATTTAGTTTAGGTTTATTTTATTTTGTTAATTTTAGGTTTAGGTTTTTTTTAGTTTAGGGTTTATTTTATTTTTATTTATTTTTTTATATTTTGGTTTACATTTTCATTTAGTTTTTATCTTATTTTAGGTTTATTTTATTTTTATTTTACATTTAGTTTTTATTTTATTTAAGTTTTTTATTTTTTGGTTTATTTTATTTTTTAGTTTAGTTTAAGTTTTTATTTACATTATTTTATTTTTCTTTTTATTTTATATTTTTTTTTATTTTTATGTTTAGGTATATGTTTAGGTTTAGGTTTTAGTTAAGGTTTTTATTTTAGTTTATTTTATTCATTTCATTTGAGTTTATGTTTTTTTATTTATTTTATTTTTAAGTTTTATTTAGTTTAGGCTTTGGTTTTAGGTTTTTATAGTTTAGGGTTTAATTTTGAGGGTTGAGTAGGGTTTAGGGTCAGTTTAGGTTTAGGGTTTAGGTTTTATTGTAGGTTTGGTTTGTATTTTAGGGTTTATGGTTTAGGGTTTTGGTTTAGGATTTGAAGTTTAGTTTTAGGGTTGTGTTTAGTTTAGGGTTTATTTTTTTATATTTAACTATTTTATTTTTTTTTTTTAAATTAAGTAAACTAGTAGGTTTAGGTTTATTAAATTTATTTAATTTTCTTTAGTTTATTTTATTTTTTATTCTTATTTAAGTTTAGTTTCATTTTTATTTAGTTTTGTTTATTTATTTTAGGGTTTTTTATTTAAGTTTATGTTTTTTATTTTATTTTATTTTTAGGTTTAGGTTTATTTTTTTAGTTTTGTTTTATTTTTATTTTATTTTTCTTGTTTAGGTTTTATTTTTTTATTTTTAGGTTTAGGTTTAGGTTTTTATTTTATTATTTTTAGGTTTAGGTTTTAAGTTTTTATTTTAGGTTTCTTTTTAGGTTTTATTTTTTAGTTTAGGTTTGGGTTTATTTTTAGTGTATTTTATTTTATTTAGGGTTTATGTTTAGCTTATTTTGGGTTTAGGCTTAGGTTTTATTTATTTTAGTTTTGTTTATTTTAGTTTAGATTTAAGTTTATTTTATTTTGTTTATTTTAGGTTTAGATTTTTTATTATTTTAGGGTTTAGGTTTTATTATTTATTATTTTTAGGTTTATTTTTTAGGTTTAAGTTTTTATTTTATTTTATTTAGGTTTATTTTATTATTATTTTAGGTTTATTTTTTATTTTATCTAGTTTTTTATTTTTTTAGTTTAGTTTAGTTTTTATTTTTATTTTATTTTCTTTTTTAGGTTTAGGTTTAGGTTTGTGTTTTAATTTAGGTTTTTATTTTATTTTAATTTTTTATTTTAGTTTGGTTTCAGTTTTTTATTTATTTTAATTTTAGGTATTATTTAGTTTAGCTTTAGCTTTTTAGCTTTTTATGGTCTATGGTTTAGGGTTAGTTGAGGATTTAGGGTTTAGGGTTTAAGATTTATGGTCTAGGGTTTAGGTTTTAGGGTTTAGGGTTTAAGGTATAGGTTATAGGGTTTAGGTTTTAGGGTTTAGGATTTTAGGGTTTAGGGTTTATGGTTTAAGATTTTAGGGTTTAGGAATTGGGGTTTATGGTTGAGGGTTTAGGTTTTAGGTCTTGGGTTAAAGTTTTAGTTTAGGGTTTAGGGTTCTTGGTTTTTTTATTTTAACAAAGAAGAAATGTAGATTCAACATTTCTTCTGTTTGATTTTATCAACCAAGTAACACTCCAAGTTTTCTAAGACATAAGTGATGACATAGATAAAAAATGAGCACACATAGAGAAAAACAAAAGACATAGTTCCATAAGTAGCAAATTAGATCCATCTCAGCCCAGTCCCATGAGAACCACCATACAGAACCTCTTGCTCCTCCCACCTCCATAACCACCACTACTCTGACCACCACCTACATATCCACCAGCACCTCTAGATCCCCCACCACCACTATGATAACTACCACCGCTGCCTTCACCTCCACCACCAGATCTAGATTTAACCTGGTTCATGGTGATGTTCCTGCCATCAAGGTTCTACACATTCTTAGGGTTTAGGTTTCAGTTTAAGTTTATTTTTCTAAATTTATTTAGTCACTTTAGGTTTAGGTTTAGGGTTTAGGGTTTAGGGTTTAGGGTTAGGGTTTAGGGTTTAGGGTTTAGGGTTTATTGTTTAGGGTTTAGGGTTTTAGGGTTTTAGGGTTTATGCTTTTAGGGTTTACGGTTTAGGGTTTAGGATTTATGATTTAGGGTTTAGGGTTTAGGGTTTAAGGTTGTAGGTTTAGTGTTGTATGTTTAAGGTTTAGGGTTGTAGGTTTAGTGTTGTATGTTTAAGGTTTAGGGTTTAGGGTTTAAAGTTAATTTTAAGGTTTAAGGTTTAGCGTTTAGTGTTTTTTTTTAAAAAAAAATTAAGCAAGACGGTAGGTTTAGTTTATATTTTATTTATTTTAGTTTATTTTATATTTTATTTTTATTTAGGTTTAATTTTTCTTTTTATTTAGTATAGTTTAAGTTTTTTTTTTGAAGTTTACTTTTTAGGTTTAGTTTTAGGTTTAGGTTTATTTTTAGGTTTTATTTTTTATTTTTTAGGTTTAGGTTTAGGTTTTTATTTTATTATTTTAGGTTTAGGTTTTAGGTTTTTATTTAAGATTTTATTTAATATTTTATTTGTTAGTTTAGGTTTTGGTTTATTTTTAGTTGATTTTATTTTATTTAGTTTAGGTTTAGGTTTAGCTTATTTTAGGTTTAGGTTTAAGCTTTTTTTATTTTAGTTTAGTTTATTATAATTAAGGTTGAGGTTTATTTTATTTTGTTAATTTTATTTTTATTTTGAGGGAAAGTTTTTATTTTTAGTTTAGTGTTTGTATTTTATTTTTTATTTATTTTTAGGTTTTATTTTTAGGTTTTAGTTTTTATTTTTATTTTATTTTATTTTAGTTTTATTTTATTTTTATTTTATTGTTAGGTTTAATTTTATTTAGGTTTTTAATTCTTAGGTTTATTTTATTTTTTAATTTAGTTTAGGTTTTTTATTTTCTTATTTTATTTAATTTTTAGGTTTAAGTTTATATTTTAGTTTAGTTTTTAATTTCATTTTATTTATTTTATTTTATTTAGGTTTAGGTTTCTTTATTTATCTTATTTTTAGATTTTCCTTACTTTAGGTTTAGGTTTTTAGGTTTTTAGGGTTTATGGTTTGGTGTTCAGGGTTTAGGGCCCAGGCCAGGGTTAGGGTTTAGGGTGGGGGGTGATCAGAGTTAGGGTTTAGGGTTTAAGATGGGTGCCCATGCCTTTATGGTTTAAGAATTTTAGAATCAGGGTCAGGGTCAGGGTGTTTAGTGGAGGAGGTGTTGGGTGGGAGGGAGTTTAGGAGGGCCTGAAGGAGGTCACGCCTCAGGGAGGGCCTGGTAGTTTAGAGGTCAGAGGGCAAGGGTTTAGGAGTGGTTGTGGGTATAATGCCTAGTTAGTTTAGAGTTTAGGATTTAAAGTTTAGGGCCCAGTGGCCCAGGTCATTAGTTTAGGGCCCAGGATTTAAAGAGGATTTAGGGCCCAGGGTCATTGAGAGGTCAGCCTTGTGGGCCTAGGGTTTTAGGCCCAGGGCCTATGGTCAGGTGCCCAGGGTCAGCGCGCCAGATCCATGAAACTTGGGCTTAGGGTTTAGGGCCCAGGATTTAGGTCAGGGAGGTGGGTGGATCTTTAAACTACAAACCCGACAGTTGGCCTCATGGTCTGGGGTATGGTTTAGGGCCTGAGCCTGGGTTTAGGGTCAGGTTTTAGAATTGGCCTGGGTTTTATTTATTTATTTAGGATCTGGGTGGGTTTAGTTTAGGGCCTTTAGAGGTCAAGTATGCCTGAGTTTAAGAGGCATAGTTTAGAGAGGGAGAATTTAGGATTTAAGAGGCATTTTAGGGTTTGGGGAGGATTTAGGGTCAGGTTTAGTGTGCAGATTTAGGTTTAGGATTTAGGGAGGGTTTAAAGTTTAGGGAGTGCATGTGGAGGCTTAGGGTTTAGGGTTTAGGGTTTAGGGTTAGTTTTAGTGTCTAGGGTTTAAGAATAAGGTTTATTTATTTATTTACTTTTTATTACTTTTTTATTGTAAAAGTTTACATTTTGGGTTTAAGGTTCAAGTTTTCATTTAGGGTTTAGTGTTTTTGGTTTTTTTTAATAGAGAAAATTTTATATTCAACATTTCTTCTTTTTGATTTCATCAACCAAGTAACACACCAAGTTCTCTAAGGCATAAGCAACAATATAGATTAAAAATGAGCCTGGTTAATGGTGATGCCATCAAGGTTCTGCCCATTCTTAGGGTTTAGTCTTATGTTTAGGTTTATTAGGTTTTAGGTATAAGTTTATTTTTTGATTTATTTAGTTAATTTAGATTTAGGTTTAGGGTTTGGGGTTTAGGGTTTAGGGTTTCAGTTTAGGGTTTAGGGTTTAGGGTTTAAGGTTTAAGGTTTTAGGATTTATAATTTAGGGTTTACGGTTTAGGTATTTTAGGGTACAGCGTTTACATTTTAGGTTTAGGGTTTAGGGTTTTTATTTTTTTTAAGAGAGAACAAACTCATATTCAACATTTCATCTTTTTCATTTTGTCAAACAAGTAACACATCGAGATTTCTAAGACATAAGTGATGACATAGATAAAAAATGAGCACGCATAGACTAAATAAAAACCCTAGGTAACTAGAACCATCTCGACTCTAAGGTTACAGTTCTAGAAATAGATCAAATGACTGCTCTTGCTCCTGATGGATGCTAGTTTAAGGTTTTGGGTTTAGGGTTTAGGGTTCAGGTTTTAGGGTTTAAGATTTAGGGTTTTAGGGTTTATGCTTTTAGGGTCTAGGGTTTAGGGTTAGGGTTTAGGGTTTAGGCTTTAGGGTTATTTAGGGTGTAGGGTTTAGGGTTTAGGGTTGTAGGTTTAGTTTTATAGGTTTAGGGTTTAGGGTTAGTTTTAGGGATTTGGGTTTAGGGTTTAGGGTTTAAGATTTAGGGTTTATGAGTTTTTTTTTAAATTAAGTAAACTGGTAGGTATAATTTTATTTCGATTTTATTTTTATTTATTTTATTTTATTTTTTTAATTTTTATTTAGGCTTATTTTTTATTTTTATTTAGTTTAGTTTATTTATTTTAGGTTTATTTATTTTAGTTTAGGTTTTTTATTTTTTTTTTATTTTTTAGGTTTAGGTTTAGGTTTAGGTTTATTTTTTAGTTGAGTTTTATATTTGTTTTGTTTTTTAGGTTTAGGTTTTATTTTTTATTTTTTAGGTTTATGTTTTAATTTTATTTTTTAGGTTTAGGTTTTAGGTTTTCATTTTAGGTTTATTTTTAGGTTTTATTTTTTTTTAGGTTTAGGTTTGAATTTAGTTTATTTTATTTTATTTGGTTTAGGTTTAGGTTTAGGTTATTTTAGGTTTAGGTTTAGGTTTTATTTATTTTACTTTAGTTTAATTTATTTTAGGTTTAATTTTAAATTTTTATTTATTTTTAGGTTTATTTTTTAGTTTTAGGTTTTTATTTAGTTTTTATTTTATTTTATTTTAGGTTTAATTTATTTTTATTTTACATTTACTTTTTATTTTAAGTAGGTTTTTTATTTTTAAAATTTAGTTTATGTTCTTATTTATTTTATTTTAGTTTAGTTTTATTTTTTATTTTATTTTATTTTAGGTTTATGTTTAGTTTAGGTTTTAGTTTTGTTTTTATTTTAATTTTTTTATTTTATCATTTTATTTAGGTTTAGGTTTTTTTATTTATTTTATTTTTAGTTTTTATTTAGTTTAGGTTTAGGTTTTAGGGTTTAAGATTTAGGGTTTGGGGTTTAGTTGTAAGGTTTAAGGTTATAGGTTTTATGGTTTAGGGTTAGTTTTAGGGCTTAGGGTTAGAGTTTAGTGTTTAGGGTTTGTGTTTTTTTTTCTCATTTCTTTTATTAAGGATTTAGGGTTTTTAGGGTTTAGGGGTAAGGGTTGAAGGTTTAGGGTTGTAGTTTTAGGGTTTAGGGTTAGTTTTAGGGTTTAGGGTTTAGGGTTTAGGGTTTAGGATTTAGGTTTAGGGTTCAGGGTTTAGAGTTTAGGGTTTTTTATTCAAATTAAGAAAACGATGGGTTTAAGTGTATTTAGTTTATTTTTTATTTATTTTAATTTATTTTATTTTTTATTTTAATTTATGTTTAGTTTTTATTTTTATTAAATTTAGTTTATTTATTTAGGTTTATTTATTTTAGTTTAGGTTTTTCATTTTAGTTTATTTTTTTAGGTTTGGGTTCAATTTTATGCTTATTTTTTAGTTTAGTTTTATTTTTATTTTATTTAGGGTTTAGAGTTTAGGTTTATTTTATTTTAGGTTTAGATTTAGGTTTATTTTAATTTTTAGGTTTACATTTTTATTTAGTTTTTATTTTAATATATTTTTGGTTTATTTTATTTCTATTTTATATTTAGTTTTGATTTTATTTAGGTTTTATATTTTTAGGTTTATTTTATTTTTTTATATTAGTTTAGATTTTTATTTATTTAATTTTTTTTTATTTTTAGGTTTATTTTTTTGTTTAGGTTTATGTTTTTATTTTAATTTTTTAGGTTTAAGTTTTTATTTTAGGTATATTTTTTAGGTTTTAATTTTTAGTTTAGCTTTATATTTATTTTAAGTTTATGATATTTTATTTAGTTTAGGTTTAGGTTTAAGTTTAGTTTGTTTTAGGATTAGGTTTAAGTTTTATTTATTTTAGTTTAGGTTTAGGTATATTATATTTTGTTTGTTTTAATTTTATTTTAGGTTTAGCTTTTTTTTAGTTTAGGGGTTAGATTTTACTTTTTATTTATTTTTAACATTATTTATTAGGTTTATGTTTTTATTTAGTTTTTATTATATTTTATTCTTATTTTACGTTTACTTTTATATTTAGGTTTTTTATTAATTAGTTTATTTTATTTTTTTAGTTTAATTTGGCATTTTATTTATTTTATTTTAGTTTATTTTTATTTATTATTTTATTTTATTCTTAGGTTTAGGTTTAGGTTTTTATTTCATTTAAGTTGGTGATTTTTTTATTTATTTTATTATTAGGTTTAGGTTTTTGGGTTTTTAGGGTTTAGGGTAAAGGGTTTAGGGTTTAGGGTTTAGGCTTTTAGGGTTTAGGTTTTTAGGGTTTAATGTTTAGGCTTTAGGGTTTAGGGTTTTGAGGGTTTAAGGTTATCTTAGTTTTTAGTTAGTTTAGGTTTACTTTAGCTTTAGGGTTTAGGAATTTAGGGTTATAGTTTAGGTTTAAAATTTAGGATTTAGTTTAGTTTAGGTTAGAGTTAGTTTAGGTATAGGGTTAGTTTTAGGGTTTAGGGTGTCAGTTTAGGGTTGTTAGGTTTAGGGTTAGTTTTAGTTTAGGATTTTTAAATTAAAAGTAAACTAGTTTATTTTATTTATTTTAATTTATTTTAATTTATTTATAAGGTTTAGGTTTAGGTTTAGGGTTTAGGGTTTAGGGTTTAGGGTTTTAGGGTTTAGATTTTTAGGGTTTAGCGTTAGGGTTTAGTGTTTAGGTTTAGGGTTTAGGATTTATTATTTAAATTTTATGGTTTAGGATTTTGAGGGTTTAGGGTTTAGGGTTTAGGGTTTGCTTAATGTTTATGGTTAGTTTAGTGTTTAGGGTTTAGGCATTAGGGTTTAAGGTTATTTGAGTTTTGGGTTTAGGGTTAGTTTAGGGTTTAGGTTTCACATTTTGGGGTTTAGGGTTTAATGTTTAGGGTTTAGGGTTTAGGGTTATTGTTAGGGTTTAGGGTTTAGGGTTTTAGGGTTTATGGTTTAGGGTTTAGGGTTTAGGGTTTCGGGTTTAGGGTTTTGGGTTTAGTATTTAGGGTTTAGGGTTTACAGCTTTTTAGGGTGTAGGGATTAGGGTTTAGGGTTGTAGGTTTAGGGTTTAGGGTTTAGGATTTAGGGTTTTGGGTTTAGGGTTTTAGTTATAGGGTTTTTTTTTTGAAATTAAGTAAATTGGTTGGTTTAGGTTTATTTAGTTTATTTTTTATTTTTTTGAGATTATTTTATTTTATATTATTTTTTAGGTTTTTTTTTGTTTAGTTTAGTTCATTTATTTTTAGGTTAATTTATTTTAGTTTAGGTTTTTCATTTTAGTTTATTATTTTGGTTTAGGTTTATTTTTTAGTTGAGTTTCATTTTTATTTTATTTTTTATGTTTTGGTTTAAGTTTATGTTTTTATTTTATTTTTTTAGGTTTAGGTTTTAGTTTTTATTTTAGGTTTATTTTTAGGTTTTATTTTTTAGTTTAAGTTTAGGTTTATTTTTAGTTTATTATATTTTATTTAGTTAAGGTTTAGGTTTAGGTTTAGTTGATTTAAAGTTTAGGTTTAGTTTGCATTTATTTTAGTTTAGATTTAGGTTTATCATATTTTATTTATTTTATTTTTATTTTAGGTTTAGGTTTTCTTTTTAGTTTAGGGTTTAGTTTTTATTTTATATTTATTTTTTGTTTTTATTTTTTATGTTTATTTTTTGTTTTGCTTTTTATTTAGGTTTTATTATTTTTATTATGGGTATATTTTATTCTTACTTTATGTTTAGTTTTTATTTTAATTATGTTTTTATTCTTAGGTAAATATTTTATTTTAGTTTATTTTTAATTTTAGTTTATTTTATTTTAAGTTTAAATTTTAATTTTGGTTTTATTTTGTTTTATTTTATTTAGTTTTAGGTTTAGGTTTTAGGTTTTGAGGTTTTAGGCTTTATGGTTTAGGGTTTAGTATTTAGGTTTAGGGTTTATGGTTTTAGGGTTTATGGTTTCTTGTTTAAGGTTTAGGGTTAGGGTTTAGGGTTTAAGGTTTAGGTTTAGTGTTTAGGCTTTAGAGCTTAAGGTTTTAGTTTAGGGTTTAGGGTTTAGTTTAGGTTTAAGGTTAGTTTGTGTTTAGGTTAGTTTAGGTTTAGGCTCAGTTTAGGTTTTAAACTTTAGGTTTAGTATAGGTTTAGGGATTAGTTGGTTATAGTTTAGGTTTTAAGGTTTAGAATTTAGGTTTAAGGTTTAGGTTATAGTTAGGTTTAGGGTTTAGGGTTTTTGGTTTAGGATTTAGTTTAGTGTTTAGGATTTAGGGTTTAGGGTTTACAGTTATAGTTTAGGGTCATAGCTTTAGGCTTTATGATTTAGAGTTTATGGTTAGTTTTGGTTTAAAGTTGAGGCTTTAGGGTTTAGGATTTAGGGTTTAAGGTTTAGGGTTTTAAAAAAAAATTAAGTAAGCGGTAGGTTTAGTTTATTTAGTTTATTTTTTTTTTATTATTTGGGTTTATTTTATCTTTTTTCTTTTATTTAGTTTAGTTTATTTATTTTAAGTTTACTTCATTTGGTTTATGTTTTTTTATTTTAATTTATTATTTAGGTTTAGGTTTATTTTTAGTTGAGTTTATTTTGTTTTATTTTTTAGTTTTGGTTTTACTTTTTATTTTTTAGGTTTAGGTTTATGTTTCTATTTTTTTTAGGTTTTGGTTTAGGATTTTTTTTAGGTATTATTTTTTAGTTTAGCTTTTGGCATATTTTTAGCTTATTATATTTTTCTTAGTTTAGGTTTAAGTTTAGTTTTTTTTATTTTAGTTTAGTTTATTTTAGTTTAGGTTTAGGTTTACTATGTTTTATTTTTTTTTTTTTATTTTAGATTTACGATTTTTTTTAGTTTTGGGTTTAGGTTTTATTTTTTATTTATTTTTTGGTTTTAATTTTAGTTTATTTTTTTTTATGTTTAGGTTTTATCTAGTTTTTATTTTATTTTATTTCACATTTATTATATTCTTATTTTATGTTTAGATTTTTCTTTATTTAGGTTTTATTCTTAGGTTTATTTTATTTTAGTTTAGTTTAGGTTTTTTATTTATTTTATTTTAGTTTTTTTATTTTTTATTTTATTATATTTTGAGGTTTAGGTTTAGGTTTTAGTTTAGGTTTTTATTTTATTTATGTTTAGGTTTTTTATTTATTTTATTATAAGGTTTTAATTAGTTTAGGTTTAGATTTATAGGTTTTTTGGGTTTAGGGTTTATGATTTACGGGTTAGGGTTTTAGGGTTTAGGGTTTAGGGTTTAGGGTTGAGGGTTTCATGTTTAGGATTTAGTGTTTAGGTTGTTTAGTTTAGGTTAGTTTAGTTTCTTTAGAGTTTAGGTGTTTTAGGGGTTAGGGTTTAAAGTTTAGGGTTAGTTTAGGGTTTAGGGTTTTAGGGTTAATAGTTTAGGGTTTAGGATTTAGGATTTTGGGATATGGTTAGGATTTAGGGTTTAGGGTATAGGGTTTAAGGTTTAGGGTTAATTTAGAGTTTGGGTATAGTATAGGTTTTGGTTTTAGGTTTAGTTTATGGTTTAGGGTTTAGGGTATACGGTATAGGGTTTTAGGGTTTAGAGTTTAAGGTTGTAGGTTTTGGGTTTAGAGTTTAGCATATAGGATTTAGGGTTTAGGGTTTAGGGTTTTGAGTTTAGGTTTTTTAATTAAGTAGTGGTAGGTTTAATTTTATTTAATTTATTTTTTTAGTTTAGTTAATTTTATTTTGTATTTTTAGTTTATTTACATTTTATTTTAGTTTAGTTTATTTATTTTAGTTCAACTTTTCTTAGTTTATTTTTTTTAGGTTAGGTTTATATTTATGCTTATTTTTTAGTTTAGTTTTATTTTATTTTTTTTAGGTTTAGCTTTTATTTTTTATTTTTTTGTTTAGGTTTAGGTTTTTATTTTATTTTTTTAGGTTTAGGTTTTAGGTTTTTATCCATATCCACTGCTCCGACCACCACCTCCATATCCACTAACACCTCTAGATCCCCTGTGATACCACCACCTCTTCTCCTCCACCAGATCTCGACGGAGTGGTTGATGATGTTCTGTGTCAAGGTTCTGCCCATTCTTAGGGTTTAGGTTTATTTTTTAACTTATTTAATTACTTTATGTTTAGGTTTATTTTTAGTTTATTATATTTTATTTAGTTAAGGTTTAGGTTTAGGTTTAGTTGATTTAAAGTTTAGGTTTAGTTTGCATTTATTTTAGTTTAGATTTAGGTTTATCATATTTTATTTATTTTATTTTTATTTTAGGTTTAGGTTTTCTTTTTAGTTTAGGGTTTAGTTTTTATTTTATATTTATTTTTTGTTTTTATTTTTTATGTTTATTTTTTGTTTTGCTTTTTATTTAGGTTTTATTATTTTTATTATGGGTATATTTTATTCTTACTTTATGTTTAGTTTTTATTTTAATTATGTTTTTATTCTTAGGTAAATATTTTATTTTAGTTTATTTTTAATTTTTAGTTTATTTTATTTTTAAGTTTAAGTTTAATTTTTAATTTTGGTTTTTATTTTGTTTTATTTTATTTAGTTTTAGGTTTAGGTTTTTAGGTTTTGAGGTTTTAGGCTTTATGGTTTAGGGTTTAGTATTTAAGGTTTAGGGTTTATGGTTTTAGGGTTTATGGTTTTACTGTTTAAGGTTTAGGGTTAGGGTTTAGGGTTTAAGGTTTAAGGTTTAGTGTTTAGGCTTTAGGGCTTAAGGTTTAGGGGTTTAGGGTTTAGGGTTTAGGGTTTTAGGCTCTAGGGTTTAGGGTTTTTAGGCTTTAGGGTTTAGGGTATAGGTTTAGGGATTAGGGTTAGTTTATGGTTTAGGGTTTTAGGGTTTAGGATTTAGGGTTTAAGGTTTAGGGTTATGGTTAGGGTTTAGGGTTTAGGGTTTTGGGTTTAGGATTTGTTTAGGGTTTAGTGTTTAGGATTTAGGGTTTAGGGTTTACAGTTATAGTTTAGGGTCATAGCTTTAGGCTTTATGATTTAGAGTTTATGGTTAGTTTTTTGGTTTAAAGTTGAGGCTTTAGGGTTTAGGATTTAGGGTTTAAGGTTTAGGGTTTTTTTTAAAAAAATTAAGTAAACTGGTAGGTTTAGGTTTATTTAGTTTATTTTTTATTTATTTGGGTTTATTTTATCTTTTTCTTTTTATTTAGTTTAGTTTATTTATTTTAAGTTTACTTCATTTGGTTTATGTTTTTTTATTTTAATTTATTATTTAGGTTTAGGTTTATTTTTTAGTTGAGTTTATTTTTGTTTTATTTTAGGTTTTGGTTTTATTTTTTAGGTTTAGGTTTATGTTTATTTTTTTAGGTTTTTTTGGTTTAGGATTTTTTTAGGTATTATTTTTAGTTTAGCTTTTTTATTTTTATTATATTTTTCTTAGTTTAGGTTTAAGTTTAGTTTTTTTATTTTAGTTTAGTTTATTTTAGTTTAGGTTTAGGTTCTTATATTTTATTTTTTTTTTTTTTATTTATTTTAGATTTACGATTTTTTTTAGTTTTGGGTTTAGGTTTTATTTTTTATTTATTTTTTGGTTTTAATTTTTAGTTTATTTTTTATGTTTAGGTTTTTATCTAGTTTTTATTTTATTTTATTTCACATTTATTATATTCTTATTTTATGTTTAGATTTTCTTTAATTTAGGTTTTTTATTCTTAGGTTTATTTTATTTTTTAGTTTAGTTTAGGTTTTTATTTATTTTATTTTAGTTTTTTTTATTTTTATTTATTATATTTTGAGGTTTAGGTTTAGGCTTTAGTTTAGGTTTTATTTTATTCGTTTAGGTTTTTATTTATTTTATTATAAGGTTTAATTAGTTTAGGTTTAGTTATATTTTGGTTTAGGGTTTAATTTAGGTTAGGGTTTAGTTTAGGGTTTAGGTTTAGGTTGAGTTTCATGTTTAGATTTAGTATTTAGGTTTTTAGTAAGTTTGTTTAGGTTTTTTAGTTTAGGTATTTTAGGTTAGGGTTTAAGTTTAGGTTGGGTTAGGTTTAGGTTTTAGGTTAATAGTTTAGTATTTAGATTTAGGATTTTAGGATATAGTTTAGAATTTAGTTTAGGTATAGGTTTAAGTTTGGGTTAATTTAGAGTTTAGGGTATAAATTATAGGTATTTTAGTTTAGGTTTATAGTTTAAGGTTTAGGTATTATGGTTTAGTTTAGAGTTTAGTTGTAGGTTTTATTTTAGTTTAGATTTAGTTTAGGGTTTAGGGTTTTGAGTTTAGGTTTTAATTAAGTAAGCTGGTAGGTTTAATTTTATTTAGTTTATTTTTTATTTAGTTTAGTTAATTTTATTTTGTATTTCTAGTTAGGTTTACATTTTACATTTTATTTTAGTTTAGTTTATTTATTTTAGTTCAACTTTTTCTTAGTTTATTTTTTTTGATTTAGGTTTAGATTTATGCTTATTTTTAGTTTAGTTTTATTTTATTTTTTTTTAGGTTTAGCTTTTATTTTTTATTTTTTTTGTTTAGGTTTAGGTTTTATTTTATTTTTTTAGGTTTAGGTTTAGGTTTTTATCCATATTTTTGACCACCACCTCCATATCACTAACACCTCTAGATCCCCACCAAGTAACCACCTCCACCTTCTCCTCCCGGATCTCTACTGGTTGATGATGTTCCTGCCATCAAGGTTCTGCCCATTCTTAGGGTTTAGGTTTATTTTTTAACTTATTTAATTACTTTATGTTTAGGTTTATTTTTAGTTTATTATATTTTATTTAGTTAAGGTTTAGGTTTAGGTTTAGTTGATTTAAAGTTTAGGTTTAGTTTGCATTTATTTTAGATTTAGGTTTATCATATTTTATTTATTTTATTTTTATTTTAGGTTTAGGTTTTCTTTTTTAGTTTAGGGTTTAGTTTTATTTTATATTTATTTTTTTGTTTTTTATTTTTTATGTTTATTTTGTTTTGCTTTTATTTAGGTTTTATTATTTTTATTATGGGTATATTTTATTCTTACTTTATGTTTAGTTTTATTTTAATTATGTTTTATTCTTAGGTAAATATTTTATTTTAGTTTATTTTAATTTTAGTTTATTTTATTTTTTAAGTTTAAGTTTAATTTTAATTTTGGTTTTATTTTGTTTTATTTAATTTAGTTTTAGGTTTAGGTTTTAGGTTTTGAGGTTTTAGCATGGTTTAGGGTTTAGTATTTAGTTTAGGGTTTATGGTTTTAGGGTTTATAGTTTCTTGTTTAAGTTTAGGGTTAGGGTTTAGGGTTTAGGTTTAAGGTTTAGTGTTTAGGCTTTGACTTAAAGTTTAGGGAGTTTAGGGTTTAAGGTTTAGAGTTTAGGGTTTTAGGTTGTTTGTGTTTAGGTTAGTTTAGTTTACTCCCAGGGTTTAGGTTTTAAGCTTTAGGGTTTAGGAGTATAGGTTTATTAGGGTTGGTTATGGTTTAGTTTTAGGTTTAGGATTTAGGGTTTTAAGGTTTAGGGTTATAGTTAGGTTTAGGTTTAGTTTTAGGTTTAATTTGTTTAGGGTTTAGTGTTTAGGATTTAGGGTTTAGGGTTCTGATTATAGTTTAGGTCTTTAGGCTTTAGGGTTTAGGGTTTAGGGTTAGTTTTTTAGTTTAAAGTTTGGGCTTTAGGGTTTAGGATTTAGGGTTTAAGGTTTAGGGTTTTAAAATTAAAGCTAGGTTTAGTTTATTTAGTTTATTTTATTTATTTGGGTATTTTATCTTTTTCTTTTTTATTTAGTTTAGTTTATTTATTTTAAGTTTACTTCATTTGGTTTATGTTTTTTTATTTTAATTTATTATTTAGGTTTAGGTTTATTTTTTAGTTGAGTTTATTTTTGTTTTATTTTTAGGTTTTGGTTTTACTTTTTATTTTTTAGGTTTAGGTTTATGTTTCTATTTTTTTTTAGGTTTTGGTTTAGGATTTTTTTTAGGTATTATTTTTTAGTTTAGCTTTTGGCATATTTTTAGCTTATTATATTTTTCTTAGTTTAGGTTTAAGTTTAGTTTTTTTTATTTTAGTTTAGTTTATTTTAGTTTAGGTTTAGGTTTACTATATTTTTTTTTTTATTTTAGATTTACGATTTTTTTTTAGTTTTGGGTTTAGGTTTTATTTTTTATTTATTTTTTGGTTTTAATTTTAGTTTATTTTTTATGTTTAGGTTTTATCTAGTTTTTATTTTATTTCATTTATTATATTCTTATTTTATGTTTAGATTTTCTTTTATTTAGGTTTTTTATTCTTAGGTTTATTTTATTTTTTAGTTTAGTTTAGGTTTTTATTTATTTTATTTTAGTTTTTTTATTTTTTATTTTATTTTATTTTGAGGTTTAGGTTTAGGTTCTAATTTAGGGTTTTATTTTACATAGGTTTAGGTTTTCTATTTATTTTATTATTAGGTTTTATTTAGTTTAGGTTTAGATTTATAGGTTTTTTGGGTTTAGGGTTTATGATTTACGGGTTAGGGTTTTAGGGTTTAGGGTTTAGGGTTTAGGGTTGAGGGTTTCATGTTTAGGATTTAGTGTTTAGGGTTCGTTTAAGGTTTAGGGTTAGTTTAGGGTTTAAGCTTTAGAGTTTAGGTGTTTTAGGGGTTAGGGTTTAAAGTTTAGGGTTAGTTTAGGGTTTAGGGTTTTAGGGTTAATAGTTTAGGGTTTAGGATTTAGGATTTTGGGATATGGTTAGGATTTAGGGTTTAGGGTATAGGGTTTAAGGTTTAGGGTTAATTTAGAGTTTGGGGTATAGGGTATAGGGTTTTAGGTTTTAGGGTTTAGGGTTTATGGTTTAGGGTTTAGGGTATACGGTATAGGGTTTTAGGGTTTAGAGTTTAAGGTTGTAGGTTTTGGGTTTAGAGTTTAGTATAGGATTTAGGGTTTAGGGTTTAGGGTTTTGAGTTTAGGTTTTTTTTTTTAATTAAGTAAGCTGGTAGGTTTAATTTTATTTAGTTTATTTTTTATTTAGTTTAGTTAATTTTATTTTGTATTTCTAGTTAGGTTTACATTTTACATTTTATTTTAGTTTAGTTTATTTATTTTAGTTCAACTTTTTCTTAGTTTATTTTTTCGATTTAGGTTTAGATTTATGCTTATTTTTTAGTTTAGTTTTATTTTATTTTTTTTAGGTTTAGCTTTTATTTTTTATTTTTTTGTTTAGGTTTAGGTTTTTATTTTATTTTTTTAGGTTTAGGTTTTAGGTTTTATCCATATCCTTTCAGACCACCCTCCATATCCTTTTAGATCCCCCATGCTTTGTGATATTCCACCTCCACCTTCTCCTCCAGGATCTCGGAGAAGGTTGATGAAGTTCTGCCGTCAGGTTCTTATTCTTAGGGTTTAGGTTTATTTTTAACTTATTTAATTACTTTATGTTTAGGTTTATTTTTAGTTTATTATATTTTATTTAGTTAAGGTTTAGGTTTAGGTTTAGTTGATTTAAAGTTTAGGTTTAGTTTGCATTTATTTTTTTAGTTTAGATTTAGGTTTATCATATTTTATTTATTTTTTATTTTTATTAGGTTTAGGTTTTCTTTTAGTTTAGGGTTTAGTTTTATTTTATATTTATTTTGTTTTTATTTTTATGTTTATTTTTTTGTTTTGCTTTTATTTAGGTTTATTATTTTTATTATGGGTATATTTTATTCTTACTTTATGTTTAGTTTTATTTTAATTATGTTTTTATTCTTAGGTAAATATTTTATTTTAGTTTATTTTTAATTTTTAGTTTATTTTATTTTTAAGTTTAAGTTTAATTTTTAATTTTGGTTTTATTTTTTTATTTATTTATTTTTTAGGTTTAGGTTTTTTTTTTTAGGTTTTAGGTTTTAGGCTTTATGGTTTAGGGTTTAGTATTTAAGGTTTAGGGTTTATGGTTTAGGGTTTATGGTTTTTTTTTCTTGTTTAAGGTTTAGGGTTAGGTTTAGGGTTTAGGTTTAGGTTTAGTTTTTTAGGCAGGTTTAGGGTTTAGGTTTAGGTTTAGTTTAGGTTTAGGGTTAGTTTTGTTTTTTTAGGTTTTAGGTTTAGGTTATTTAGTTTGTAGTTTGGTTAGTTATAGTTTAGGTTAGTTTAGGGTTTAGGTTTAGGTTATTTAGGGTTTAGGTTTAGGTTTTAGTTTAGTGTTTATTAGTTTGATTATAGTTTTTTAAATTAGTTATGGTTAGTTTAGTTTTTAGGGTTTAGGATTTAGGGTTTAAGGTTTATTTTATTAGTAGTAGGTTTAGGTTTATTTATTATTTTTTTTATTTTGGGTTTATTTTATCTTTTCTTTTTTATTTAGTTTAGTTTATTTATTTTAAGTTTTTATTTGGTTTATGTTTTTTTATTTTAATTTATTATTTAGGTTTAGGTTTATTTTTTAGTTGAGTTTATTTTGTTTTATTTTTAGGTTTTGGTTTTATTTTTTATTTTTTTAGGTTTAGGTTTATGTTTTATTTTTTTTTTTAGGTTTTGGTTTAGGATTTTTTTAGGTATTCTTTTTAGTTTAGCTTTTTAGCTTTTATATATTTTTCTTAGTTTAGGTTTAAGTTTAGTTTTTTTATTTTAGTTTAGTTTATTTTAGTTTAGGTTTAGGTTTACTATATATATATATATTTTTTTTATTTTAGATTTGATTTTTTTTTTAGTTTGGGTTTAGGTTTTATTTTTTATTTATTTTTTTTGGTTTAATTTTTAGTTTATTTTTATGTTTAGGTTTTTTTATCTAGTTTTATTTTATTTTATTTCACATTTATTATATTCTTATTTTATGTTTAGATTTTCTTTTATTTAGGTTTTTTATTCTTAGGTTTATTTTATTTTTTAGTTTAGTTTAGGTTTTTATTTATTTTATTTTAGTTTTTTTATTTTTTATTTTATTATATTTTGTTGTTTAGGTTTAGGTTTTAGTTTAGGTTTTTATTTTATTTACATTTAGGTTTTTTATTTATTTTATTATAAGGTTTTAATTAGTTTAGGTTTAGATTTATAGGTTTTTTGGGTTTAGGGTTTATGATTTACGGGTTAGGGTTTTAGGGTTTAGGGTTTAGGGTTTAGGGTTGAGGTTTCATGTTTAGTTTAGTGTTTAGGGTTTTTTAAGTTTAGGTTAGTTTAGGGTTTTAAACTTTAGAGTTTTATTTTAGGGTTAGGTTTAGTTTAGGGTTTTTAGGGTTTAAGTTTAGGGTTAGGTTTAGGGTTTTAGTTATTTTAGGTTTTAGGTTTAGTTTAGTATAGTTTAGGTTTAGGGTTTTTTAGGTTTTATAGTTAGGTTTTTAAGGTTTAGTTTATTTTAGTTTTAGGGTTTTAGAGTTTAAGGTTTAGGTTTTGGGTTTATTTTATAGGATTTAGGGTTTAGGGTTTAGGGTTTTGAGTTTAGGTTTTTTTTTAATTTATAGGTTTAATTTTATTTAGTTTATTTTTATTTAGTTTAGTTAATTTTATTTTGTATTTTAGTTAGGTTTATTTTACATTTTATTTTAGTTTAGTTTATTTATTTTAGTTCAATTTTTTCTTAGTTTATTTTTTATTTAGGTTTAGATTTATGCTTATTTTTAGTTTAGTTTTATTTTATTTTTTTTTAGGTTTAGCTTTATTTTTTATTTTTTTTTGTTTAGGTTTAGGTTTTATTTTATTTTTTTAGGTTTAGCTTTTAGGTTTTATCCATATCCAGTTTAGGTTATCCATATTTAGGTTTTGATATTTATTTTATTTTAGATCTAGGTTATGATGTTTAGTAGGTTAGATTCTTAGGGTTTAGGTTTATTTTTTAACTTATTTAATTACTTTATGTTTAGGTTTAGGGTTTGGGGTTTAGGTTTAGGGTTTGGGGTTTAGGGTTAGGGTTTATGGGTTTCAATTTAAGGTTTAAAGTTTAGTGTTTTAGGCTTTTAAGGTTTAAGGTTTAGGTTTAGTGTTTAGGGTTTAGGGTTTTAAGGTTTAGGGTGTTAGGGTTAAGGGTTTAGGGTTATATTTTAGGGTATAAGATTTAGGCTTTAGTGTTTAGGCTTTAGGGATTAAGGTTTTGATGGTTTAGGGCTTAGGCTTTAAGGTTTAGGGTTTAGGGTTAGTTTAGGGTTTAGGGTTTAGGCTTTAGGTTTTATGGTTTTTAGGGTTTAGGGTTTAGGTTAGGTTAGGGTTTAGGATTAGGGTAAGGGGTAGGGTTTAGGGTTTAGCGTTTAGGGTTTAGGGTTTAGGGTTTAGGGTTTAGGGTTTAAGGTTTAGGGTTTCTTTTTTTAATTAAGTAAGCTGGAAGGTTTAATTTTATTTAGTTTATTTTTTATTTAGTTTAGTTAATTTTATTTTGTATTTTTAGGTTTACGTTTTATTTTTTATTTTAGTTTAGTTTATTTATTTTAGTTCAACATTTTTTAGTTTACTTTTTTTTAGGTTTATATTTATGCTTATTTTTTAGTTTAGTTTTATTTTATTTTTTTTTTTGGTTTAGCTTTTATTTTTTATTTTTTTGTTTAGGTTTAGGTTTTTATTTTATTTTTTTAGGTTTATGTTTTAGGTTTTTATCCATATCCATTGCTCCGACCACCACCTCCATATCCACCAGCACCTCTAGATCCCCCACCACCACTGCGATGCTGCCTCTTCTCCTCCACCTTGAGATCGGCGGAGCACGGTTGATGATGTTCTGTCAAGGTTACGCCCATTCTTAGGGTTTATGTTTATTTTAACTTATTTAATTACTTTATGTTTAGGTTTAGGGTTTGGGATTTAGGGATAGGGTTTATGGTTTTCGGTTTAAGGTTTAAAGTTTAGTGTTTTAGGCTTTTAGGGTTTAAGGCTTACGTTTAGTGTTTAGGGTTTAGGGTTTTAGGGTTTAGGGTGTTAGGGTTTAGGGTTTAGGGTTATGTTTTAGGGTTTAAGGTTTAGGCTTTAGTGTTTAGGCTTTAGGGATTAAGGTTTTGATGGTTTAGGGCTTAGGCTTTAAGGTTTAGGGTTTAGGGTTAGTTTAGGGTTTAGGATTTAAGCTTTAGGTTTATAGTTTTAGGTTTAGGGTTAGTTAGGTTTAGGTTTAGGATTTAGAGTAGGTTTAGGTTTAGTTAGGTTTAGGGTTTAGGTTTAGGGTTTAGTTTAGCTTAGTTTAGAGTTTAGAGTTTTGGGTTTAGAGGTTTAGGTTAGGGTTTAGGGTTTAGGATTAGTTTTAGGGTTTAGGGTTAGTTTTAGGGTTTAGGGTTTAGGGTTGAGGTTTTTTTTTAATAAATTAAGTAAACTAGTAGGTTTAGGTTTAGTTAGTTATTTAGTTTATTTTTTATTTATTTTAGTTTATTTTTTATTTATATTTAGGTGTATTTTTATTTTTATTTAGTTTAGCTAGTTTATTTTAGGTTTATTTATTTAGTTTAGGTTTTTTTATTTTAGTTTATTTTTTTAGGTTTAGGTTTAGGTTTATGTTTATTTTATACTTTAGTTTTATTTTATTTTTTTATTTTTTTTTGTTTAGGTTTTATTTTTTATTTTTTAGGTTTGATTTAGGTTTTATTTTATTTTTTTAGGTTTAGGTTTTAGGTTTTTATTTTAGGTTTTATTTTTTGGTTTAGGTTTAGATTTATTTTTAGTTTATTTTATTTTATTTAGTTTAGGGATTAGGTTTAGGTTTTATTTATTTTAGTTTAGGTTTAGGGTTATTTTATTTTGTTTATTTTATTTTTATTTTAGGTTTAGGTTTTTTTTTAGTTTAGGGTTTACGTTTTATTTCTTATTTATTTTTTGGATTATCTTTTGGGTTTAGGTTTTTATTTACTTTTTATTTAATTTAGTTTAGGTTTATTTTATTTTTATTTTACGTTTAGTTTTAATTTTATTTATGTTTTTAATTCTTAGGTTTATTTGATTTTTTTTTAATTTAGTTTAGGCTTTTATTTATTTTATTTTAGATTTTTTTAATTTTTTAATCTTTCTAATTTAGTTTAGGTTTTTGTTTTGGTTTTTATTTCATTTTATTTTATTTATTTTAATTAGGTTTAGGTTTAATTATTTATTTTATTTTTATGTTTTATTTAGTTTTGGTTTAGGTTTTTTAGGTTTTAGGGTTTAGGATTTACGGTTAATGGTTTAGGCTTTAAGGTTTATGATTTAGGGTTGTAGGTTTTAGGGTTTAGGCTATCGGGTTTAGGGTTTAGGGTTTAGGGTTAAATGTTTAGGGTTTAAGGCTTAGGGATTAGGGCTTTAAGGTTTAGGATTTTTTTTTAATTTTTTTAATTTTTTTTAAATTATGTAGACTAATAGGTTTAGGTTTATTTAGTTTATTTTTTATTTAATGTAGTTTATTTTCTTTTTTATTTTATTTAGGTTTATTTTTATTTTTATTTATTTTAGTTTAGGGTTTTTTATTTTAGTTTATTTTTTTAGGGTTAGATTTTGTTTTATTTTTACTTTACTTTTTAGGTTTAGGGTTTATTTTTCCTTTTTAGGTTTAGGTTTAGGGTTTTATTTTATCTTTTTAGGTTTAGATTTTAAGATTTTCATTTTAGGTTTATTTTTAGGTTTTATTTTTTTGTTTAGGTTTAGGTTTATTTTTAGTTTATTTTATTTTTTTATTTGTGATTAGGTTTAGGTTTAGGTTTAGTTTATTTTAGGTTTTTTAGGTTTAATTTATTTTAGTTTAGGTTTAGGTTTATTTTATTTTATTTTAGGTTTAGGTTTTTTTTAGTTTAGGGTTTAGATTTTTTATTTTTTATTTTATGTTTTCTTTTAGGTTTATTTTTAGGTTTAGGTTTTATTTAGTTTTTATTTTATTTCATTTTAGGTTTATTTTAATTTTATTTTAGGTTTAGTTTTTATTTTATTTAGGTTTTATTTTTTTTGTTTAGTTTAGGATTTTATTTGAATTTAGTTTTTATTTTTTTTATTTTTCTAGATTTTATTTTGTTATATATATATATATATATATAGAGTTTGGGGTTTAGGGTTTTTAGGGTTTAAGGTTTAGGGTTTAGGTTTAAGGTCTAGGATTTAGCTTTTAGTTTAAGGCTTAGGATTTTTGATTTTTTTAATAGATAATAAATTCAGATTCAATATTTCTTCTTTTTGATTTCATCAACCAAGTAACACACCAAGTTTTCTAAGACATAAGCGATAACATAGATAAAAAATGAGCACATATAGAGCAAATCAAAAATCCTAGATATCTAGAAGTCTACTATAAAGGAGTTCCATAGTGATCGGATCGACCATTCTTCACTTTCTCTAGTTTCCATCAAAACCACCCCGGTCTCTTGAGTAGCCTAATCCACCATCATATCCCCGATCTCTCCCTCCGCCACCACCATGGATGTAACCTCCATCGCTCCTCCTGCCTCCATAACCACCATTGCTTTAACCAGCACCTCCATATCCACCAACACCTCTAGATCCCCCACCACCACTTCGATAACTGTCACCTTCGCCTTCGCCTCTGCCACCAGATCTAGATTGAGCCTAGTTGACGGTGATGTTCCTGTCATCAAGTTCTACCCATTCTTAGGGTTTAGGTTTTTTTTAAGGAAATTAGGGGAATTTTATTGCCACAAAGAAAAAGTACAAAGTCCTTAGAGGGGGTAAATCTCTAAACTAATGCCCAAAGAGCCATAATAAGTCCTAAAGAGATAAACCCCCTAACTATTACAATAATATAAGGAAAAAACAAAAGCAAAAGCAAAAACCAAATCAATAAAAATAATAGATCCATGTGTGCAATAGTAATATCCACTAGGTACTTTTGATACCAGCAAGATCCACCTGCAAGATTCTCCCAACCTACAAAAGAAATCTGAAACATACTAATGAAAGGATGAGTACAATTAAGGAAGCATAAAATGTATGAGCAAAGAAAAGGATCAGAGTAAAGAAAAGGCTCGTGCTTAGTTACAATCATCTCAAGGAGCAACACTATATGTAAGCATCCAAACTTTCGAAGAAGGGTTACAATTACATATAGTGCTACAAGCTAAAAGAAGATAGAAAGGGAAACATCAAGGCCATCATTGCCAGCATACCTCTTGTAGCCCATCATCCCAAGTCCATCATCTTGCAAGGTTGCAAACTCCTCCAAGCAGCAGACATAATAACCAACCACAAAGCCACCAAAATAGATAAGCCCAATAAAGGAAAATCAATCAACCATCGTGGACAACGGTAGTATGAACACCACAAGCCACCACCAAGAGAGGAATAGCAACATCAAGGGAGCAAGCATCATGACCTTAACAACACAAACCAGAAAACCAAGACCAAAAGAAAAAACACAAGAGCTCATGTCCTCCATAAGCAACAGAAAAGCGACAGAATCACCCAAACCAGAAAAAGGGAAATGCGAGAGGAGAACCATATAGGGAGTAGGCCAAGACATGTCACCAACAGCGAGAAAAGAAAGGCCAAAATAGCCACCCATCCAACCAACCAGAACCAACTAGCCAACAGCCTCTTAGCCAACCACCATAGTAGAAGAAAATCAAATCAATGAAAAGACCAACAACATCCATCATGCAAAACCACCCAAGACAACCAAGAGAAGGGTAGAAAACAAATAGCATCCACTAAACCCAACCAAAGCGTAGAAATTCGATCGTGAGGTGAATAGCTAGCCAAAAACAAAATAAAGCAAATACCAGTAAGACAGACTAAAAGCCATCCATCGAAACAGCATACAATAGGAACACCACCAAATCCAACAAAAGGAGGAGAAATATCAATGAGTGCATCATAACCATAATAAGTTAGGCACCAATACACCAAACCAAGTCACCATATCCCAAAGCAAAATAACAGCCACTAAATAGCCATCAACCAACCAACCCAAAAAAATAATAAAAACAAAAGCAGCTACAGCTAAGAGGAAGACCATTACAGGAAGAGGTGAAACCAAAATGAAATAAACCCAAACCACCAAAACTGCCACCAAAACTCAATCAACAAAAAAAAGAAATAATAGTCAACAAATAACCTCTACCATGCTAAATCTAATCCAAAATTAGACCACCAACAACCCCTCTAATGCACCAAGAAGATAAACCCAAACACTAGCAAACCAACCAACTCAAACCAGAAGCCCACCAGCCCACTTGACCAACCACCACAGTAGAAAATCAACTCGTTAAGAAGCAACCGACTAGAGATATGGAAAACCCCATACAAAAATAGACAATGCCACCACCCAAATGAAGGTCACCAAAAATAACCAAGCAATAATAATCACCCAGCCAAGCAAACAATAGCCACCAGGTTGAAAAACCTAAAATAACCTAGGCAGAAAAATAAGAACCACCAGGCCAACCCAAAAGCAAGAGCTCAAAAAAAAACCAAGCATAGGCCCAAGAGTGAAAATAAGCAAATGGCCACAACCCAAAGAGGGTTTAACAAAGGGGAACCAAAAGCAATGGCTCATCAAAAACCAAATTAAAAACCAAGCCAAGAAAATTATAATATGAGATAAGGTATTCTAGTGTTATCTAGATTGACCAAACCCCTTAAAAGTTTAGGCAAATTTTGATTGTCAAATAAAGTTAAATCAGTTAAGTTGGCACCTAAAGAAGCCAAGAAATCAACACAAGCATTACCTTCATGAAGGATATGGGAAATTTTATAACAAACTTGAGAAAGAAGATTTTAGTATGATTGAGAAGATAAAATAAATCAACATTTATTGTTCTATTAGAGTTCAACATGTTAAGAAGCAAGAGCACATCAACTTCAATCTAGATGATGAGGAAACCTTTATTCAAACAAATTTCAATAGATTTATTATCAGCCATAAGCTCAACATAGATAACAGACCATGCTTTAAGAGGATAGGCAAAGGAACAAATGACAGTAGCTTTAGAATCTCTAAGATTACCATCACAACCATATTTATTTGAAGCAACAAAATCATCAATATTCACTTTAATCAAATTTTCTTTGGGTTTGATCCAATGGATAATCCTAGCTCTTTTATAAGAGTCAACATCAGGCAGAATAATACCTAATTTTTTAGAGACAAATTTATAGCCTCTAAAATGAATGTTACTAATAAGATTGGCATTAAACAAAGCATGATTTTTTTTCTTTGGGTCTTGCCAGGATCCTTTTATGACTCATAGGAATACCACCATATTTAGCATCATTTTTGTCCATCCAAATGAACTAGATAAGGGTAATAGCAACTAGAACTTTGAGATATGACCTTTGAATTTTTTTTAAAAATAGACTTCAAGAAGTTGATATATGGAAAGAGAGCAATGAAAGTAGTTGGTATTAAATAAATCATCATACCATAACCATAATTTGGAAGCAATAGTAACATTGATAAAAATAAGAAAAACACTGTTGACCTCATTTTTAGAATGAGCTCTCAACCCCTCCATCTTAGGCTTAGGACTTCTCTTAGACTTTAAGAGTTCCTTAGTCTTAAGACACATCTAGTGATTTGGTGGACACTCAATGTAGCCTTAGAAGACTTAGAAGAGTTAGCCATAGGAATAGACCATGCCTCGTGATTTCATTTTCCCCTTGGCAGAGCATCTTAGTCCTGTGGTTTTCTTGGCTCCTCCTCCATCTCGATGGCCTTGTTTTGGCTTTCGCTAGTGCTTAACATGAGTTTCTATTGATCATGGCTATGATATCTATTTCCCCTTGGGAAACTTGGCCTTCTATTTTTGTCAAAGTTCTGACCCTGAGTCCTTGTTCCAACTCCTCATAAATCCTTTAAAGATGCTCTTGCAAGTAAGGCCAACTACATGGGTGAGTCACTTGATCTTATATCTACTTCCTTCTGGGGTGTACCTGCGATTATGTGTGCTTATTCGGTGGTGGAAAGACTTGCAAAACACTTTGAATTTACTTTGGTAGGCAAATTTGCACTGTGTCGCCCCACTATGGAGAATATTAGATCCATTTTTTCATAATTTGAAGCTCTCTGGTATTTTTTCTGTTAGATTAATAGACTGTCACCATGTTTTAATTCAGCTCTGAAATGATTTACATTATTCTTGGGTTTTCTCTAGATGATCATATTTTGTTTTCAACTGTCAGATGCATTTGTTAAAATGGATGCCTTTTTTTTGTATTAAGGAAGAGTCTCCTATTGTTCCTGTCTAGATTTCTCTTCCCAATTACATGTTCATTTCTGTAATCTTGAATTCCTCTTTGCCATGGGTGGTTTGTTCAATCGGCCTCTCCAAGTGGACAGACTTGCTTCTAACTCACCATCTTTTGCCTAGTTGAGTTGGATATAACTAAAAAATATCCAAAGGAAATTTGTCTAGGATCATATGGATATCTCAAATGGATTTCAAGAATTTCTATGTTTTTTGTTCTCATTGCAAAATTCATGGTCATGGGATTTGGTGCTTTGTGGTTCATCCACACCTTAAGAAAAGTTTTGCTCTAAGTTAGATCCTCTCTTAAGGCTCCTTGGTTAAACTACAAAATGCTATTTTATCTGATATCTCCTTACCTGAATATGAGGGCCATTGCTTTGAGCTTCCTATTCCTCAATCTGATATTACTGCGGCTCTGCCTGTTCAGCCACAAGATGCCACACTAGCTAACAAGGATGTTGACTCTTCGAATGAGATTTCCCATTTGAACCACAATAATAAAGGTAATAATGTAACTAAGAATAGTTTTGCAAAACTTATGGATGCTCACCTTCTATCAAATGACTCTACACTAGCCTCTTTGCCACCTTTAGTTAAAGAAAATGTAACTTCTCATGAAAGAATGGCTGTTGTGCAAGATTTGGAGAAAGCTTCTACTCCTATTTTAGGTACATGTACTTTAGCTGGCTCTAATCCTTCTTGTGTTTCTTCATCTAACTTGGAGCTGATTCCTAATCCTATTTTACAACATAATAATGAATTGGAAGAAGTTGAACTGCCCTATATTGCTATTTTCAATGTACCTCATTTTTCCAAGCAATTCTCTGATCAATCTCTATCAGATGGTGATGTTGTGGATATGGCCAATAAATTTCAGATAGTTTTTAGAAAGAAAATAAAATTCTAAAACTAGACTTCTAACTTTGAGTTACTAGATGGCTCCTCGCAAAAATAATTGGTCTCTTTCTTATTTGGAATGTGAGAGGGATTGGTACCCCTCTATTAGAAATAGAATAATTTAGTTTCTCTCATAACATTTCCTTTGGCTATTTTGGAACCCTTTATTCTTCTAACATTGCCTATTGCTAGAATGATTGGCTTTGGTAATTTTTTTACTAATTCGAGCAATAAAATTTGGATTTTTTGGAAGAGTCCATTTGTTTTACAAATTATGCAGGATTTACCCTAGGTTGTAAATGTTAAAATCTACAAAATTGGTGTTGTTTTGGGTCTTTTGTCTATGCATTTTTTAATAGAATGGTAAAAGGCTTCTGTGGGAAGATCTTGTTAGTTTCTCTTCCTCTCTGAATGCTCCTTGGTTTGTGTGGGGACTTAACATTATATCTTCCTCCTCGAATGAGTTGGTGGTAATGCTCCAAACTTGTTTTCCATGGAGGAATTCAATAACATGATCCTTGATTGTCAACTTACTATTAGATTTACTGGGTCTCGCTTCACTTGGAATAATCATAGACTTTGGCAAAGATTAGATAGGGTCCTTTTAATATGTGGATCAACCTTTTTATTACTTTTATTGAGCATCTCTAGAACCATATCGAGACCATTCTCCCTTGCATCCTAAATGTTAATGCTACTAAACCCTCCCCTCCCATCCCATTCTGATTTCAAAATATGTGGCTTATGGATGATAGATTTATGGATGTGGTTCTAGTAATTGGAGTGAACCTCTCATCACGAGGATTCTATTTTGGATGATGAGATTTTGGTTCAAATTAAAAGGCTTATAATGCCTTAATTAGAACAAACATTTCAAAACCTTTTTATTAATATCAAAGAATTAGAACATGAGTTATAGCTTTAGAAGATGCTACTTAATGATCCATCTAAAACTCCTTATTAACTCAAGAAAAATAGGTTAACATGTTTCCAAGACATGGAGGAGACCTATTGGGAAAAAGCATCTCTAAAATGTCGATGGTGATCAAAATACCAAATATTTTCATGCCATGGTTAAAAGAAAAAAAATGTTAAATCACATTAAAAAAATTAAAACTAATGATGATATCGATAATAAAAGCTTGATTCTAGCATTTCTTTTCTTGAGCTACTTAATAAAAATGTGACTTATGATGCGATTTCCATGCCTGAAGTTATTCCTAATCTCATTTCTGATGAGGATAATAATATGCTTATTGCATTACCCTCTGAATCCGAAATTACTAACATTCTATAAAATATGAATATAGATTCTGTGGCTAGTCCTGATGGATTTACAACATTATTTTTTCAAAAATACTAGTATATCATTAAAAAAGATTTGGTTAATGCTATTCTTGATTTTTTTTCAAGGGAAGTATCCTCCCCAAATATTTTGCTAGCACTTCCATTATTTTAATCCCTAAAATTGAAAATCCTAAACATTGGAGTCATTTTAAGCCAATTAGCCTCTGTTCCTTTTTTAATAAACTCATCTCTAAGATTCTAGCTAAAAGATTAAGTATTCTCCCTAAAATTATCTCCATCAACCATGCTTTTGTTAAAGGCGTTCTATTTACGATAATGTTCTTTTAGCTAAAGAGATGATCCATGATTTAAATGCCAAAGTTTGTAGTGGTAACGCTCTTTAAATGGACATTTCAAAGCTTATGATAACATTGGTTGGCTTTCCTATATAAAATTTTGGCTTTATTTGGATTTTCAAGTCAATTTATTACTTTAATTAAGAATGTATTGAGAATTCTTGGTTTTCATTACTTATTAATGGTGAAGTTCATGGATTTTTCTCTTCCTCTCATGGGCTAAGGCAAGGGGATCCTCTTTCTCCTTCTCTTTTTATTATTGCTATGGAATATCTCTGTAGACGTATTGAACAATTATTTTGTAAAATGCATAACATGTATTACAAAACTAAGGGTGGTTTTCCCATTTCCCACTTCAGTTTTGATGATGATTTCATTATATTTTGCAATGGTTTTATTCTCTACATTAAAAAGTTATGTAAGTTTCTTACTCTGTTTGGTAGGGAAAGTGGTTTGAAGATTAATCCTGATAAAAGTTATTTTATCTCTAGCTCTTTTATTTCTTTATCTAGGATTAATGCTATTAAAAATATTACAGGCTTTGCACATCAAACCCTGCCTATCAAGTATCTGGGCACTCCTTTATATTGAGGAATGAAAAGATCTTCCTTATTTGATGAAGTTATTCAGAAAATAAATAAGAAAATTTCCTCTTGGGTTTTACTTTCCTTTGTGCTAGACTTATCCCGATCAAAAGTACCCTTTGCTCTTTGCCTTTGTATCTTTTGTCCACTATTGTGCCTACCTGCTCTATTATTAAAAGGATAAATAGACTTATTAACAAATTTTTTTGGGGTTCTACCTCTTCTTCTAGGAAAGTTTATTGGGCTAGTTGGCATAATTGTTGTGGGCCTTTTAATGAAGGTGGTTTGGGTTATAAAACTTTAGAAGACTCCATTAAATGCTTTTCACACAAAATGTGGTTGAATTTAAGAAACAACCATAGTTCTCAATTTATGCTTGCTAAATACTATAAGGAAACACCCCTCATTTGCTTTCAAATGGGACTAGGTGTGGAAAAGACTTTGCAACATCAAGTGGAATGTTGAGAATCTTATCTCTTGGGGTGTGAATTCAGGCTCCACTTTCTTTTGGCAAGACAATTGACTGGGACAAGGTTCTATTGATTCTTTGCTTAATACTCATTCTAATGTGAGGCTTAAGGTAAGTTATTTTATTACTTAGAATAATTGGGATGTGGACTAATTAATCTCCATTGTCCTTAAGGTGATAGTTGCCAAAATCCTTACAATTTGTCCATTACCTAATAAATTTGACCATATCCTCTTCAATAATTCCTCCTTTGGAGAATTTATTTTTAAGGATGTTTGGCACTCTTTCAGACTTAAAACTCAAGAGTCCTTAGTTTTCACTAAAATTTGGAATATCTCTATCCCTACCTCTTTTTCTATTTTAACTTGGAGCATTCTAAAGTACTACATTCTTGTTGATGCTCCCCTTTTTAAAAAAGGTTTCCACCTCCCTTCTAGATGCTAATGTTGCTTTAACATTGAAACTATGGATCATGTGTTTATGAATGGTCCTATTGTTGTTAAGGTTTGGAGCTTATATGATAGTATGTTTAATAGTTTTCATTTCGATGGTTCATTTTCTATTATGCAACCTCTTGAAATTTTTTTCTCTTATACTTCTAAAGGCCATGTCAAAGTTGTTCTAGCCACTACTCTTTTGTGGTATATTTGGTTGGAAAGAAATGATACTAAGCATCATGATATACCTATGAACTATCATCGTATTATTGCTAGAGCCAAATGTAAAATTATGTCTCTTTATAAAGCTGACCTTCTTACTTCCCTTAGTTTCAAAGGATACAAATATATGGCTTTGAACTTTGGGATTAATCCTCCTTCTTGTGGTATTGTTCCTAACCATAAAATTATATACTGAATGAAGCTGAATTATCATGTCATTAAGGTTAACACTAATGGCTCAATTTCTAATGGCTTTTATGGTTGTGGGGGGATTTTGAGAGATTATAGTGGTCAGGTTATCTTTGCTTTTGCTCCTCTAGAACCTTGTTATTATTTTCGCTTAAAGGTGCACTATGGGATTTATGCCTTAGAAGGATTTTAAGATTTGGTTCAAAGTTGATGCTTTCCTTCTTCTTGAATTAATAAATTCGGGAGCTCATGGAAATTCTGAAGTGTATTATTTACTTAAACCAGACTAAGAGGCTTCTTTCCAACCTAGATTATCAAATTTCTTATATTTATTGGGAAGGTAATTCTTGTGCTGATTTTTTTGCTAATTGGGGAGAAGTCCTCCTTGAATTTGTTATTTATGATATTCCTTCACTTTTGAGGGGCTTGTGAATCTTGATAAAAGCTGGATTGCCTTATTAGAAATTTTTTAAGTTTTTATGACTCTTTTCTGTTGAGATATGGTTTTCTAAGCTTTGGGATCTATTAGTTATCATTTTCATCCCTCATTGGTTTGGGGTATTCATGTCTATGATGTTTCTTTGTTGTTATCCCTTCTATTTTCTATTTTGCATTCTTATGCTAGTAGAGGTGCTTTGTGGATGGATTGGGACACCTTGTCCAATCCTGGGTGAGTCATTTTTCGGATCTTTCGCAATTCTTTTTTTGATGCTTCCCATTTTAGGTTGGCATTACGTGGGTTTCTGTTCTCTAGGATAGTTGGGTTATGCTGCTCTTTTTCTTAACCATACAAGAGCTTTCCCCTCTCAAGTCTACATTAAAATCACTCACATCTGGCATGAAGGAAATGGTTGTGCTGATTATCTTGCCACTCTTGGAGCTAGACTAGATGAGTTCACCCTTTTGATCATTTCAGTCTTCCTAAATAATTATGGAGATTGATTAATCTGGATAACTCTGGATTACCTTATCTAAGAAAATAATATGTATATGCTGGTGTTTATTGTTTGCTATATTTTTTGCTTTATGTTTCTTTTGATCTATTCTATTTCTTCTCATTTTTCTACTGTATTTCTGGTTAACCTATTTTGATGGTATTTGGTCCCTAATCCTCATCTACTAGTTACCAGCTGCCTTTTTTGCCCTTCTTTTTGTTGGGTTCTATTTTCACTGTTGATAGCCCAATCTCTTGGACCAGTTACCTATCTTATTGGATCTATTGGGTTTTGTTCCTACTCAACCCAAAAGATTTTTTAGGTGCTTTGTTGAATATGACTACTATTTATTTTTCTCCTTTTATTGATGTGATTGTTGCGGTTGTCTTGCAAGGTAGACATCTCTTTGCTCTTTCTTTCTTTCGAGTTATGTTGCTGCTGTTTTCTTAGCTGCTGATAGTTTACCCTTTACTTGAAGGCTGTCTTCGGCAAATTTTTCATGGATTCTTTTATGGCTATTTTTTGCTTTGGAGTTGTCTACTATCACCTCGGTTGGCTCCATTTTTTGTTCTATGGTATTGCTTATCGGCTGAATGGATTAATGGGTTATTTTATTATGCAGGCTAATTCTTTCTATTATTTTTTTGTGTGGTATTTGTTAGTTGTTTCTTTGCTTGGTTAATCCCTATTAGGCTATATGTTTTCATTGGGTTGAGGTCTTTTTTGGATCAAATGGTGTATAATTACTACAGTGATCTAACTTTTAATAGGTGGATATTTCTCTTAACTTTCATTCCTATTAGGCTCTCATCTTTAGTTTAGGTTTACTATCTTGTTGATCTCCCTGTTGATCTCCCTATGTGCCTATATTTTTCTGGCTATTTCTTATTAAGCTATGTTGAAGCGTGTATTTGGTTTGCTGCTCCACATCAAGCTTATGCATGGAATGCATGTGCTATAGATTATTTGCTTTACAACAATTCCCCCCCCACCCAAGTTTGTAGGTATCATCTTTGGATGATTTCACTCAAAACTGGTTGGTAGCTATTGTGGTGTCATTGAGCCAGCCTTTCCTTCCTTTGTATTATCTAAATATCTTTTCCTAGCCTTCTCAATTTTCTTTACTTCCACCTATTTAGCTGTACTAACTTCCTTTCAGATGTTTGCAGGTTTTCTATTTTCTTTGCAGGTTCCTTATCTGGATGTGGCATATGCTGCTTATATTTTCACAAGCTTTTGTTGAGGACTGACCTTTGGCTCTAATTCTTGTGCTTTTTTGTCCCTTTAGTTATTTTTCCTTTTTGTCTTTTCCTTCTCTTATTTTGGTTGTATTTAGATAGGGAATTTACCCTCTAGGCTGATTGTATCTCTTTGAGCAATAGTTTATGAGTTTATCCCCTTTTAAGGACCATGTAACCCCTTTTTTGTGGCAATAAAATTCCCCTATATGGGGTCCCCCCCCTCCTTAAAAAAAAAAGGTCATGCCTTAGGGGTGTTAGGAAAACTTCCTACCCTTAGCTTAAACTATTCCTCACTTTCCTTCCTCCAAGTCAAACTTCAAATTAAACTTAATTGATTTTCTCCAAATCCAAATCAACTCCATTTGATTGAAATCAATGATTGAAACCCATGATCAAAATCCATCAAAATTTCCTAAGTCCAAATTTTCCCTAAGTCCCTAAGCCTCCTTAAGAACTTAACCAAAATTATGATCTAAACCTATTCAAATCTTTAAGATTTTCTCATGATCCATTTATATTATTGAAATCAATTCAAACCCATCAAATCAAATTCAAAATTCAAAATCAATTCATGAAATTTTCCTTAAATCCTTTAAATTCTTTTTAATGGATTTAACCTAAACCTTCATCAAATCAATTCAAATCCTTGTGATTTTCTCAAAACTCATTTATATTCTCATTTATATTCACATATATAAATGAAATATAAATATAAATCAATCAAATCAAGTTCTCAAATTAAATTTCCAATTTAAAAATTTCCTAAGTCATTAATTCTTCATTAAAGGACTTCTCCAAAACCTTGATCAAATCAATTTAAATCCTTGGGATTTTCTCAAAACTCACATTTCATTTATATTCTCATATATAAATGAAATATAATATAAATCAATCAAATCCAACTCAAAATTAAATTCCAATTTAAAACTCCTTAAAAGCCTTTAAATTCCCTTTAATGGATTTAACCCAAATCTTGATCAAATCAATTCAAAGTGATGGAATTTTCTCATAATTCTTTTATATTCTTATTTATATTCACATATATAAATGAAATATAAATATAAATCAATCAAACCAAATTCAAAAAATTCAAACCCCCTACTCCAAATTTTCCCATGTCCCTTAAATCCCTTTTAATGGACTTAGCCCAAATCATGATTAAACCACTTCAAATCCTTGAAATTTTCTCATGATCCATTTATATTCTCATTTATATTCACATATATAAATGAAATATAAATTCAAACAATCAAAACCAATTCCAAAAATCAAACTCAAATCAACTCAAAATCCAATCTAAGCCTTTCAAGTCAAAATCTTGAACTTAGCCAAATCAATTTCAAATCAAGACAAACTCTTGATTTTCTCTCATGGTTCAATCAACCCTACAATCACGAGCTCATATATAAATCCAAACTTCAATCACTCAATCAAAACCCAAGTCCAAAATCAACCCCAAAACCTTTTCATATTCCTCCTTTGAATATGAAATTTTTAAATGGATCAAAATCCATTTGACTTCAAACCGCTTGTAAATAAATTTATATCTCATTCATAAGTCCATATACAAGATCAACAAACTTCAAATCAAGCTTTGACCAAGCCATTTGACCAACTTAGGCTCACTTGACCCAAAGTGACCTAAAGTACCTTATGATCAAATATCCTAGCCAAATTGGATTGAACCAAACTCATATTTGCTCTCATCATGATCAACAATCATCATGGGATGATCAATCAATCAAATTGGGTCAAACCAAGTCAAACCTAAGGGTTGACCAAGTCAACACCAACAAAATGAAACCTTACATAGCCAAATTCAAACATAGACCAAATTGACTGAAACCATTGATATAAGTTCACTCATGACTTATGTTTGAACTTGACCAAACCAACATTTGAGCCTAACCTAGCTCAATTGGCCACTTGACCCAAGTTGACCCATTTTGACCTAAAGGGTAAAAATGTGTCAAAACATGATCTTAACCAAATTGATTGGAACCAATGGGTCAAGTCCATTTCAAATCACTTGTGGAACTTGACCAAAACATTAATTGGCCAACTAGTCCTAACCTAGCCTAATTGACCTTAGACCCAACATGACCTAAAGGAGTCATGTTGAGCCAAAATTGAACTTAACCTAAATTGATTGGAAAAAAAGACACCAATCACGTCCATATGAATAACCAAATGTAAACCTACCCTTGACCTACCTCAAATAGGTCAAATGGGTCAAATAGGTCAACTTGACCCATTTTACTTAAATGTCATATAAGCCATATTCAAAACCATACCAATTGAATCAAACCAAAGCCACTAAAACAAAATTTCAAATGGTCATATTCAAAAAACTTGAATCCAACACTTGGTTTGACCCAATTTGACCTATTGGTCAACTTGACCCAAGTTGACCCATTTTCACTTAAATGGGTCAACATGAGCCAAACCCTATCAAATGAATTCCAAATCTCTTGAAACTTGGCCAAACCTAGTTTCTCCACATATCCAACATATCCAAAGTGGAAAAATAGAAAAATGATCATCTTACCCCTAGGCCATAGAACAAATTTTGGCTTAACCCATGGGTAATTTGGTCATACCCTCTTCACATTCACTTGAGGCTTTCTAAAGCTCAAGGGGACTTAGTGATGAGTGGTGCACCCAATGTTGGTCCCTAGACCAAACCGACCCTAGGGTAAAAATTGAAATTTCAAACTCCATCTCAAGCTCAAATTCAAGCACATGGGAGGTTGGAAATCCATTCCTGACCATGTGCACATTCATAACTAATCAAATAGCCCTCAGGCTATGATCAATTTGATCAAAATGACATGTCCATTGTCAGATGTCTAATCCTTTAAGGGGGAGATATAATCCCCCTAAACAAACTCAAATATATAATTCCCTAATTCGATTGAGTGCTAGTGAGACCTAGGAGCCATCAGAGAGTGATAGCAAGCATCCTAGAGCTCATTCCATTCTCCCATTTCTCAGTTTTCAAATAGTGAAAATAGAGGAAGATAATTGAATTGCCAACTTCTTCCACACTTCATTTCCTTTGCTCTTGCACTTCATCTACGAGCTAATTTGAGTGCACCTAAGCTTCTATTGGAGTTCCCACAGCAAGGAAGAGTCCAATTTGATTGAAGTCGTAAGCTACCCAAGGAGGAGTTGGTCCATACATTGATCCACTTAACCTCAAGTGCTCATACTCTCAGCAAGGCTTCATCTAAACTAGACGAAGCTTCTCCAAGGGAATTGAGTGCTAGTTATCACCTTCGATGAGGTATGGGATTTTTTAACTGTTAAACTCAATGTGGTGTGGAGCTTTGTGAAAGAAATTTTCACCCCATCAAATTTTGACCATTGGATTTGCTGCTCTCTATCTTTAGATGGTGTGGGTTGAATTTGGTTTGATTCCATGCTAGATTGAGCTTGGATCTTCCCCTTGATCATGGATGGTCTCTATTGATCAAAGGGAAGAACTTGGATGATCTCAGCCACCCATCCGTGCATTTTAGATGGACGACTGAGATTATTCAGCACGTTTAAAAATCCTTTTATCTGATTTAAAATGTGAGGAGATCCTTGGTCATCCATTCTTTGATCGGACGATAGAGAATTAAAGCACGTGCACCGCCACCATCATTTGGTTTGAGATGTTTAAGTGACCGCCTCATGGTGCAACACATGTAAAGTGTCTGACCACCTCCACCGCGTGCGTGAGGATGGGATTAGTTAAGATTAATAAAATTCTTAATTAATTCCTAATTCACTTAGAGATCTTCCAAAATTCATAACTCTTGCTACAAAATTACAAAAAATATGAAATAAAATTTTTTGGATAGATAGATAAACTTAGAACATTTTAAAATTAATTTTGATGAGTTTTGAGTTATGCTTTTCTCTGAATTTGGGTTTTATTAGAAAGTTTATTTTACTAATTACTTTTAATTAGTCCTGATTAATCCCAAATTTCTTATGTAAGTTTTAGGGAATGACTTCTGCCTCCCCTAATTTTCTTGGGATTTATTGGAGGCTTGATTAGATGAATTGCATATGGTTTCCTTAAACACCCTTCTTATGTAATTAAGCATAATTAGGGTATGATTAGTGATTTTAACCTTTGATTAGGGTTGATTAAGGTAAGATCCAGTAAGTACAGGTTTATGGAATAATTTTGGGGCATTTCCCCTAAGCTATTCCTTAAAACACCTCTTCTCTCCTTAATATCTTCTTAATTAAGTGTTAATTCATTAATTATCCCCTTAATCAATTTCTAAAAATTCTAAAAAGTTTCAGAACTTAATTAATCTACTTTGGGTAGATTCTTAGGTGTTTAAAAGCATAAGTTCAATTAAGGAAATCAAAACCCAATTCATAAGTATTAAAGGGTGTTTTTGAAATTACTTAAGCTAAACCCCTTAGCTTAATAAAGTTTTCATTGTGAGCCAAATTGCATTAGGCCTTTTCATTATTCAATGCATTACAAATTAAAATTCCTTATGGGTTTTATGTCATCTCATTGGCTCATAATTATATAGTTAATTCTTCTAAGGTGGTGTAGGTAAGTGTTCATTAAGTTACTTAATTCATATCTTACCCTAATCAACACATAAATATAGATTTAATTATTTAAAAATTAAACAAAAATATCAAACACATGTGGGAATGGGTTAGGAACAGCAAACACATCTCACCTTTTCAAAATTAAATCAAATTTTAAAGTAAACAAAAATAACTTTGAAATTCACTTTGATTTATTCTAAATTTTCTTATTCTATAAGAATGTCTTTAGGGTTTAAGTGAAGTGAGTTTGTTTACATGCTTTCATTACTTTGGATCTTTCCCAACATGTTAAGTTGTATGTCATGTGATTTCATGCATTCATAGTTTTGAAATTCAAATTTTAAAATGAAATGGTTTACTTTATGTCAAGTTTGCATGTGTTGGCTAAAGTAGAAATATGAGTGGCTATTATCACAACTAAATCCAAATTAATTTTCAAAATACATAAATCAAATAGCAAATATGAAAGTGTGCTACTTATATCTTAATTATAAGTTTGCATGTGATAGATTATAAAGGTATGCTTAGTATAGGTTTTCTTTCTTTCTTATGTTGGTATAGTTTTGAATAGGAGTTGGTAAGAGGTACGGTTCATTTGAAAATAACCCAACACTTACATAATTTTATACATTAGTTATCCCTATGCTATCACCTAAGAAGGGTTACCTATACTTGCATACATAAATTGCATAAAATAAAAATGAATCCATTAAATAAATTTTTGAATTCTCCTCTTTCATTTCATTTCTTTTATACGTATGCTTGTATTTAAGGAAAGTGGTATATTAGTCTGGACAACCCCGAGGTTGCGAGGCTTTAAGTAGCCCTAAGTGGGTCTTGTACCTTACACCTCTGGTTAACAATGGTGATGTACTCACTTATGCCTTTCTTACTTTCATATGTGTGTGTGAAAATTTAGATAAGGAAAACCCTTTCTACTTAATAAAATCATACATTTTCAACTTCTAAATTTGTTTAAATGGATTGTTTAGCATGCATCATAAGGTATGTCTAATACTCTCATTTGAATGTATAGATATGCTTAGGGTCCATCCATATCAAATGCATGTTATATATGTTGGGAAATAAGTGAAGTAATGTGTGTTATATGAATTTTGATTCATTTTATTTAATCTTAAAATTCCTTTCTTTTTGAATAGGTTTGTTTAGAGTTCATCTAAACTTAGGATTAATCAAAATATGTAATCAAAACATTCACCTAAATGAAACTAAAATGTGAACCTACTTTAGAAATTACTTAGGTTAGGGAAGGAAAGAGAAGTTCTCTTCTCTTTCCTCTCTTCATAACTAGCAATTAATTGTAGGATCCACTTAAACCAAATCAAAACATAAAATAAAATCAACCCAAAATAATTAAACAACTTAAATGAAACCCTCCTCTAAGTTGAACATGTTCATCACACTTAGAAAATTTGAACCTAAAGCCATAGCTAAGCATACCACACAAGCCTTCAAAGCACACACATTTGCTGAAGTCACCACTTATAGCCTTAGGTTAGGTCAGTGCATGGTTTGATATTTATTTTGTATTGTGATATATATATTTTAGATTGAATTTTAGGGTGTATGCTCATAGATTTTGCTTACATGTGCTTTATAGTCCTAAGCATAATCCATAAGCCAGGTAGACTTAGTCACCCATGTGTGGGGTGATAAGTCTAATATACATGCTTGGGATTTGTGTGGTTTATTTTAGCTAACTTTTATTTTGTAGGTGTTAGTTAGATTTCAACTTTTCCTTTTCATGTAAATTTGTACAATTAGGATTTTGGACTGATTGTTATGTGAATTAGGATAAGCATTGGTCATAAGATCCTATCTTATGCACCATGAGAAGCCTTGGAGCATCCACCTTCCAACCATCAAAAGAAGGAACCAAAGAAAGAAAAGAAGAAGAAGAAGAAGAAAAAGAAGAAAGAAGAAGAATAAAAGAAGAAGACCCCATAACGAATTCCTTGGTTTATTGTAATTTAATTCATTTGTAATACAGGTTGTATAAGAGTAGAGCTCGGGTACCCACATTTGATATTTTCAGGTTTGTTGCCCGACCACAATTGCCATTTATTCTTTTTGTGATTATCTTTATAAATGAATTGATGATTTCTTTAGCTTTTCCATTAAGTGACATGATTTTCCTAGTAAATTTCTTGCTTTATGTATGGCCTGGATGTGGATTAGGCTCCTTAGGGAAAAATAAATCTTTTACCCAACTTAACAAATCAAATTAAAATTAAACAACTCATAACCTCACCTAAAGCTTAGGTTTAAAATCAAGATAAAATAATTAGCAACCCCTTAGCTGGATGAGCATTTATTTTATAATATCATACACAATAGCATCTTATTTACCTCTTGATTGGAGGGCTTCCACCTTTGCCAGAGAAACTTGGCTTGACCTTTAAGAGCCATGGTGGAAACTCACCTCCTCCCTTCTCACTAATTTTGGCCTATAATTTGATTTCTCATGCATTAGTCATATGAATCCTATTAGCTTGAGTCAAAATAATTATCCAAAATGAAAATAAAATGAAATTTGAATTGCATTAGATTTATGTCATTTGAAACATGTCCCCTTTACATGATCTAGTCTCTTTAGGGAGTGAGTTTAAGGACTTGGTATCTTTCTAATAAATAATAGCCTAGCTATCTTGCATAAGAATAAAAACTTGCCTACATGTATTTAAAATCATAGGAGGAGTTAGTTGGTGGCCACCCCCAGGCGGTTGTAAGTCTAAGCTGTCAGGTGATTTGTCCTCTCTTGTGGAGGCAAACCAAATGCTCATTTTCACTTTAAATTTAGGTTGTGCTTTTAGCCCTTGCCGAAGCTCTTAGATTTAGGTTTTACGATTGCTTCTCCCCTTGTGGGCCATTAGCATAATTCCTCACTTCTTAGGAATTTCCTTAATCTTTTGTTAAGGAATCATAAGTCCTAAATTTCTAATGAAAAATGTAACTCAAACAAACTTAATAAATTTCTAAAATGTAAAGCCCAACTATAGGATAGTTTGAGATGCTCACTAGGTTTCCTAGCATCATGGGCATCTCCTACATATCCTCCATTTTGGCTTTGATAATAACTCTCTCTTTTGATCAATCCCATTTGATCCCTCAAAAAAGAACCAATCGATGGATAGTACTTCCTGTTGAAATCTTCGAAGACAAGGATCATTTATCTTAATCAAGAGTTTGCTTAAGGGATTTCGTCCCTTAGGATGCAATTAATTATGGGGGCTTGCCCCTGTAGGGAACTTAACAAACCAGGTTTAAAATAAACTTTGCTTTACTTTTTCATGTAAAGTAGTGGAAGAATCTTTAGTACATATGCAAACCCATTGTCCTTAGGAGTCCTTATTGAGGTGATTAGGTCCATTAAAGGGTAGTAGTTTTGTCTTTCAAGAGAGTACACTATTTATTTGATGATGCACTCGATCACCTGAATAAGTACATCTACAGATCTGCCTGGCATCCTAAAAAGATAAATTTTTATTGGTATTGCCTTTCTTTCTCTCCATAGATTTGAAGGAGACTACTATAAAAATTCATTAACCAACAGATTTTTCTAGTGACTCCGTTGGGGATGGTTCCTCTCTCCATCATTGGTAAATGATCGTTGTCTTTGAGTATCAATAGTGGATTTGTACTTTGGTATGAATCCAAGACTATCCTTCTTTCCATTAGCACTTAGTTCATTTCATTCTTGAGGTAAGTTAGCCAACATCTTTAGGTTTTAGTAACTCATTCTTTGTTAGTCTTAAAACCCCTGTTGGGTCCTCCAATGGGTAAAATGGAAAGATCTAAAAAAAGATAAGAACATTTTTGAAGACTTCCTCCTTATCATTTTTCATGATAAGGAAAGGTTCATCCTAAAATAATAAATCTATCATAAAAGAACTTTTCTTTTCAAAAGAAACTTTTTAAAATGCTCTTAATAAAATATTTTTCACAAAATTTTGTGACCCTCATTTAACAATTCACATAATTGTTACATGTAGGGATTTTCAAAAAAATAAACTAATAAAATTTTCCCAAAAGCACAAATGAACATCTTCTTTCAATTCACTTGGATGAAGATTTCATTTTCAAAATAAAATGAACAATCATATTTTCCAAAAATCACAATCATAATCATAAAATTTTCAAAAAGCATATGTGAATTTTTTTATTCAATACACTCACACTCATTGAATGGAAATCACATTTATAAAGAAAATTAAACTTTTCAGAAAGCACACATGAGCATCTTCATTTAATATATTCAAATTTATTAAATTAAAATTTCATTCCCAACTAAAAAATAAAATACCTTATAGGAAATCCCACTTAAACATATCTCACATATGTCTCAAGTTGGAATTCCTATCTTTCAAAAAAAAAGCAACAATCACACACAAAAATTTCATATTTCAAAAATAAAATTGATCTCCATTCTACATACTTAAATTTGTTGAATGGAAGTCCTCTTTTCAAAAACATTAAAACTTCAATAATCATATTTCAAAAATATTTTCAAACAAAAGCACACATTTTGAGAATTTTTCTTAGCATACTTAAATTTGCTAAGTGAAGTTTCCAAATCCAAAAATCCAAAATCAAGAATCATATTTCAAAAGTTTTCTAAACACATTTTGGTACTTCATTTAACATACCAAATTTTTTTATTTCCTAAATGAAGTTTACAAATCTAAAATAAAAAATAAACAATCATATTTTAATGTTTTCAATCATACATTGGGAACTTCATTTAATATACCCAAATTTGTTAAGTGAAGTCTCCAAATTCAAAATCCAAAAAAAAATTTTAAACACATTTGGAACTTCATTTAACATACCCAAATTTGTTATGTGAAGTCTACAAATCCAAAATTCAAAATTTTCAAAGCACATTTGGAACTTCATTTAATATACCCAAATTTGTTAAGTGAAGTCTCCAAATTCAAAATCCAAAAAAAGTTTTAAACACATTTGGAACTTCATTTAACATACCCAAATTTGTTATGTGAAGTCTACAAATCCAAAATTCAAAATTTTCAAAGCACATTTAAAACTTCATTTAACATACCCAAATTTGTTAAGTGAAGTTTCCAAATCCAAAACCCAAAAATTTTCAAAAACATTTGGAAATTCATTTAACATACCCAAATTTGTTAAGTGAAGTCACCAAATTCGAAATCCAAAAAAATTTTCAAACACTTATTTGGAATTTAATTTAGCATACTCAAATTTGATAAGTGAAGTTTTCAAATCCAAAATCAAACATTTTTCAAAACATATTTTGGAACTTCACCTAGCATACTCAAATTTACTAAGTGAAGTTTCCAAAGCTAAAACCAAAATTTTCAAACACCTTTTGGAACTTCTTCCCTTAGCATGCCAAATTTGCTAAGAAGAAGTTTCCATTTTCAAAATCAAAAATGAAATCAAAATTTTAAACACACCATTTGAAATTTTATTTAGCATACTCAAATTTGCTAAGTGAAATTTCCATTTCATAAAACTAAGTGGGACTTCATCTTTAGCATACCAAATTTGCTAAAGTTAAGTTTCCACTTTCAAAACACATTCAAAAACAAAATGAAACACTTAGGATTCCCTTAGCATACCAAATTTTCTAAGCATCCTATCCTTTTTCAAAATTTAGAACATTCCAAGCAATGAAACACTTAGGATTTTCTTAGCATACTTAACTTTGCTAAGAATCCTATTTTCAAAAATTAAATAAGCACACCTAAATTCTTCACATAGCATACCAAAATTTGCTATGTGAGAATTCTAAAATTTTCCAAAATGAAAACAAATTCACAAAAAAGAAACAATCTTTCTCAAACACTTTACTTAGCATACATAAATTTGCTAAGTAAGTGAAAATCCAAAACAATCAAACAAAATAAAATCATTTAACCATTACTTTAACATACCAAAATTTGTTAAAGGAAAGGGTCCTCAAATCACAAAAATTCAAAATCAAAACAATAATGAACCTATGGAAGCATCCCTATCAAAAATTTTGAATCCATATTTCAACATACATAAATATGTTGGAGTTGGATTCATATTCAAATTCCTCTTTCAATCAATCTCTCAAATCCATTTGAACCCCACTTAACACTTCCAAGTTGTTGGATGTGGGTTCAAATTTTCAAATTCAAAAAACTATGGAGATAGAAATTTGATACAAGTTCATTTCTCATTGCAGATTCTTTACAGTTAGTACAATACAGTTCAGTTTCAGTCTACTATAATTTTGGAAATGGCCGGTTCCTAGAAATTTTTCTTTACTTTCCCCCACGGTATGGATCTAGCTTTAGATCAGGCTGACTTCCCCCATCTAGACCATACCCACCTGATTCACTTTGGCAAGGGATTTGAGGGGGCCAAGATCACTTATCAGGGCATTCCCCCTCACTACTGTCAGGACAAAAGGTCAGCAAAAGGTCATCGGGATAGACTTACCCGATTTAGATGTCTCTCCTCAAGAGGAAAGTTGTGGCACCTGACTTGACTATCATAGTGCCAGCAGTACTAGCAATGCTAGCTCCAGTTGTAGTTCATTCTAGAGTTGCTCATGTTGCCTCAATGCGGGCTAGCACCCCACCATCTGTACCCTCCAAGGGTAAGGCTTCCCTGGTCTCAGGGCTTGCCTCCCCCACATTTGAGTATGGGTCTAGCTCGCACTCCTCCCATCCTACCCATGTACAAGTAACAGCGATTAAATTCCACTCTCAGATAGCTAGGTAACTATAGGCAGCACCTCGATTAGCCATGGATGGGTCTCCCATCATCACTTTACCACTGGTTATAAAAAATAAATTTCATCCTCTCTGTGGATTAGATAGAGAGGATGCCAGGAGGATTCATTCATCACCTCCTTCAGTGGTGCACATGCAGCAAGCACTTTCTAGGAGTAGGAGGTCGTGCAGCTAGCCTCCTCTTCTATGCCGGTGGTGGAGCATCTGACGCCGGACTGGACACGCTTGACCTCGATCTATTATCCCCCACAGTGTAGGGAGGTAGATTCATCAGGAGAGGGCCCATGAGGCCCATACATCACACATTACAAGAAGAGAGCGACGGAGGTTCAGCCTTCAGTCGACCACTTCTGCTTTGGTTTATTTTCTAGATCGGCATGCTACCCGCGTCAACCATACTGATAGTATTCTTCCCACCAAGACCAAGCACCACAGGAGGGTAGTTCCTATACTTAGAGAGTTAGTGGTGTCTCCACCCCACTGCTTTACCCCTCGTCCATCATCGCCAGTGCAGGTTACATCATCTCCCATTCCATCTAAGGACATGAAGGCTGCATCTGTAGAAAAGCGCACCCCATTGGTGATCTGGCTATGGCCAAGGAATCCTACCCCTCCTTTACTACCCATTATTAGTAGGGCCAAGCTCTCCTACTCGGCCTTCTAGCCTAGTGGTGGTGCGGATGGAGTGGCAACCCCGAAGCATCGTGGTCATCCCTTCACCAACTCTACCCATATAGCTAGATGTGGAGATGGTGACAGTTATCACAGATATTTTAGATGATAGTTCAGTTGCAACAGTGGTAGAGGATCATCCTAGGATTGTTACCCCTATTACAGCCAATAGTAGTCAAGAGTATTATTCATCTAGTGAGTGCAGTCTACAGAGAAAGCGCCGAGATCATCAAAGACCGACCTCGACCTCCATCTCCTTTGCCACCATCGAGGCAGCAGCCTGGCCTCCTCCACTCAACAACCACCGCACCATACCACCGGCCAGTGGAATACATATCTATCGCCAGGTAGTTATGGTCCACTTACTCTTTTAGATAAGTTAAACAAACCTTATTATTTTAAGAGGGATGTAATCAGGAAAATATTTAAGAATCTCTGAAAGAAATCTAATTTTTAGCTACCTAAGCCTAGGAGACCAGAGGAAGTAGGCAAAAGTCATGATCAGAACTTTAGACCTTAACAGCGTATGCTAAGCCATGTTTTGGAGGATTACTTCACATTCAAGGACTCACTTGAACATAATTTCAAGACCGGTGCTATAATTATCCCAAAGAAATACCTTGTGGAACAACTTTCCAGTTCCTTTAGAGTAATCCTTGGGGATACAAGCAATCCTTCCAAAACTAAAGAAGGTTGGGACATTTCTTTGTCTAAAACCACTAAAAAAATATTTCAGAAGCTCAAGAAGCTTACCTTGTAGGTGCTTGAGTCAACTCAAACCTCCAACACTAAGGAAGGCTTGCAAATTTCTAGTGCCAACTATAGGAAAGTGGAGCTCAGCAGCAACAATATGTATCAGCCCAGGATAGCCCCTTAGCATAGCCACCAAACCCTATCAAATGAATTCCAAATCTCTTGAAACTTGGCCAATCCTAGATTATCCACATACCCAACATATCCAAAGTGGAAAAATAGCAAAATGACCATCTTACCCCTAGTCCATAGAACAAATTTTGGCTTAACCCATGGGTAATTTGGTCATACCCTCTTCACATTCACTTGAGGCTTTCCTAAAAGTTCAAGGGGACTTGAGTGGTGCACCAAACCCAATGGGTTTGGGTCAGCCCATTTTGTCCCTAGACTAAACACGACCCTATGGTCAAAATTTGAAATTTCAAACTCCCTCTAAAGCTCAAATTCAAGCACATGGGAGGTTGGCAATCCACTCCTTGGCTCAAATCGACCATGTGCACACTCCCTACGATCAAATCAATGGATCAAAATGGCATGTCCATTGTGGTATCCTTCAAGGGGATATACTCCACCTAAATAAACTCAAATAGATAATTCACTATTTTGATTGACTGCTAGTGAGACCTAGGAGCCTTCAGAGAGTGATAACAAGCATCCTAGAGCTCATTCAATTCTCCCATTTCTCAGTTTTCAAACAATGAAAATAGGGGAAGCCAATTGAATTGCCAACTTCTTCCACACTTCATTTCCTTCTAATTGCTCTTGCACACTTCATATAGGAGCTAAGTAGAGTGCACCTAAGCTTCGATTGTAGTTCCCAAAGAAAGGAAGAGTCCAATTCAATCAAAGCCACAACCTACCCAAGGAGGAGTTGGTCCATACATTGATCCACTCAACCTCATGTGCTCATACTCTCAACAAGGCTTCATCTCAACCAGATAAAGCTTCTCTAAGGGAATCGAGAGCCGGTGATCACTTATGATGAGGTATAGGATTTTTTGACCATTAAACTCAATGTGGTGTGGAGCTTTGTGAAAGAAATTTTCACCCCATCATTTTTTCACTATTGGATTTGCCGCTTTCTGTCTTTAGCTGGAGTGGGTTGAATTTGGTTTGATTCCATGCTAGCTCGACCTTGGATCTTCCCCTTGATCATGGATGGTTTCTATTGATCAAGGAGAAGAAGTTGGATGATCTCAACCATCCATCCGTGTGTTTTAGATGGACAACTAAGATTATTCAACACATTTAGAAATCCTTTTATACGATTTAAAATGCAGGGAGATTCTTGGTTGTCCGATCTTTGATCAAATGGTAGAGGATTAAAGCACATGCGCCACTGCCACCATTTGGTATGTGATGTTTAAGTGACCTCCCTCGCGTGAGGATTAGTTAGGATTAATAAAATGCTTAATTAATTCCTAATTCACTTAGAGATCTTCCAAAATTCATAACTCTTGTTAGAAAATTCAAAAAAATATGAAATAAAATTCAATGGATAGATAATTAAACCTAGAACATTTTAAAATTTGTTTTGATGAGTTTTAATTATGCTTTCCTCTGAATTTGGGTTTTATTGGAAAGTTTATTTTGTTAATTACTTTTTAATTAGGCCTCTGATTAATCCCAAAATTTTTGAGTAAGCTTTAGAGGATGACTTCTACCTCCCCTAATTCTTTTGAGATTTATTGAAAGCTTGATTAAAATAATTGTATATGGTTTCCTTAATTACCCTTCTTATGTAATGAAGCATTATTAGGGTATGATTAGTGATTTTAACCTATGATTAGGGTTGATTAAGGTCATATCCAATAAATAAGAGGTTTATGGAATATTTTGGGGCATTTCCCCTAAGCTATTCCTTAAACCCTCTCTTCTCTCCTTAATCTCTTCTTAATTAAGGGTTAATTCATTAATTATCCCTTAATCAATTTCTAAAAATTTTAAAAATTTCTAGAACTTAATTAATCTACTTTGGGTAGATGCTTAGGTATTTAATATCCTAAGTTCAATTAAGAAAATCAAAACTCAATTCATAAGTATGAAAGGGTGTTTTTGAAATTACTTAAGCTAAACCCCTAGCTTAATTAACTTTAATTGTGAGAGAATTGATTAGGCCTTTTCATTATTAGATTGATTGATTTAAATTTTGCATTCTTATTGTGTCATATGGGTTTATGTCATCTCATTAGGTCATAATTATTTAGTTAATTCTTCTAAGGTGGTGTAGGTAAGGGTTAATTAAGTTACTTAATTCATACCTTAACCTAATCAACATATAATAATGGATTTAATTGTTTAAAAATTAAAAAAAATATCAAACACATGTGGGAATGGGTTAGGAATAGCAAACTCATCTCACCTTTTCAAAATTAAATCAAATTTCAAAGTAAACTAAAATCACTTTGAAATTCACTTTGATTTATTCTAAATTTTCTTATTCAATAAGAATGTCTTTATAATTCAAGTGAAGTGAGTTTGTTTACATGATTTCATTGCTTTGGATCTTTCCCCAACATGTTAAGTTGTATGTCATGTGATTTCATGCATTCATAGTTTTGAAATTCAAATTTTAAAATGAAATGGTTTACTTTATGTCAAGTTTGCATGTGTTTGCTAAAGTAGAAATATGAGTGGCTATTATCACTACTAAATCCAAATTATTTTCAAAAATACATAAATCAAATTTCAAATCCAAAATTATGCTATTTATGCCTTAATTATAAGTTTTCATGTGATAGATTATAAAGGTATGCTTAGTATAGGTTTCCTTTCTTTCTTATGTTGGTATAGTTTTGAATAGGAGTTGGTAAGATGTAGGGTTCATTTGAAAAGAACCCAACACTTACTTAATTCCATACCCTATCCATCCCTATGCTATCACATAAGAAGGGTTACCTATACTTGCATACATAAATTGCATAAAATAAAAATGAATCCATTAAACAAATTTTTGCATTCTCCTCTTCCATTTCATTTCTTTTATACATATGTTTGTATTTAAGTAAAGTTGTATATTAGTTTGGACAACCCTGAGGTTGTGAGGCTTTAAGTAGCCCTAAGTAGGTCTTGTACCTTACACCTCTAGTTAACAATGGCGCTGTACTCACTTATGCCTTTCTTACTTTCATATGTGTATGTGAAAATTTAGATAAGGAAAACCCTTTCTACTTAAGAAAATCATGCATTTTCAACTTCTAAATTTCCTTAAATTGATTATTTAGCATGCATCATAAGGTATGTCTAATACTCTCATTTGTATGTATAGATATGCTTAGGGTCCATCCTTATGCATCTTATATATGTTGGGAAATAAGTGAAGTAATGTGTGTTATGTGAATTTTGATTCATTTTATTTAATCTTAAAATGCCTTTCTTTTTGAATAGGTTTGTTTAGAGTTCATCTAAACTTAGGATTAATCAAAAGATGTAATCAAAACATTCACCTAAAAGAAACTAAAATGTGAACCTACTTTAGAAATTACTTTGGTTAGGGAAGGAATGAGAAGTTCTCTTCTCTTTCCCTCTCTTCATAACTTAGCAATTAATTATAGGATCCTTTTAAACCAAATCAAAACATGAAGTAAAATCAACCAAAAATAGTTAAACAACTTAAATGAAATCCTCCTCTAAGTTGAACATGTTCCTCGCTCTTAGAAAATTTGAACCTAAAGCCATAGCTAAGCATACCACACAGACCTTCAAAGCACATGCATTTGCCTAAGTCACTACTTCTAACCTTAGGTTAGGTCGGTGCATGGTTTAATGTTTGTTTTCTTTTGTGATATATGTTTTAGACTAGATGTTAGGGTGTGTATATAGAATGAATGGTAGGATATTCTTAGTCTAACTATTCTTTTCTTAGGATTATGTGCTTAAGGGGGCTATCATAAATAAAATATAAATCTTTTCATTTGTGCTTTATACCCCTAAGCATAATCCATAGGCTAGGTGGACTTAGCCACCCATGTGTGGGGTGATAAGTCTAATATACATGCTTGGGATTTGTGTGGTTTATTTTAGCTAACCTTTGTTTTGTAGGTGTTAGTTAGATTTCCACTTTTCCTTTTCATGTAAATTTGTGCAATTAGGATTTTGGAATGATTGTTATGGGGATTAGGATAAGTGTTGGTCATAAGATCCTATCTTATGCACCATGTGAATTGGAGCATCCACCTTCCAACCATCAAAAGAACCAAAGAAAGAAAAGAAGAAGAAGAAAGAAGAAAGAAGAAAAGAAGAAAGAAGAATAAAGCTTGAAGACCCCCATAATAATGAATTCCTTGCTTAATTGTATAAGGGTAGAGCTCGGCTACCCACATTTGATATTTTCGGGTTTGAGCGGTGGTGCCCGACCACAACGACCCTTTATGCTTTTTGCGATTAGCTTTATAAATTGATTGATGATTTGTTTAGCTTTTGCATTAAGTTGCATGATTTTCTTAGTTTCTTCCTTGCTTTATGTATGACCTGGATGTGGATTAGGCTAAGGAAAAATAAATCTTTTACCCAACTTAACAACTCAAATTAAAATTAAATAACTCATAACCTCACCTAAAGCTTAGGTTTAAAATCATGATAAAAGAATTAGCAACCCCTTAGTTGGATGAGCATTTCTTTTATAATATCATGCATAACAGCGTCTTATTTCACTCTTGATCGGAGGGCTTCCACCTTTGCTAGAGAAACATGGCTTGACCTTTGAGAGCCATGGTGGAAACTCACCTCCTCCCTTCTCACTAATTTTGTCCAATAATTTGATTTCTCATGCATTAGTCATATGAATCTTATCAGCCTGAGTCAAAATAATTATCCAAAATGAAAATAAAATAAAATTTTAATTGCATTAGATTTAGGTCATTTGAAGGATGTCCCCTTTACATCTCTTTAGGAAGTGAGACTTAGTCTCTTTCTAATAAATAACAACTATATCTTGCATAAGCATAAAGACTTGCCTACATGTATTTAAAAATAGAAGGTATTAGTTGGTTTCACCCTAGGTTGTAGTCCAAGGTATCAGTGGTTTGTCCTCTCTTATGGAGGCAAACCAAATACCCTTTTTGCCTGATTTAGGTTGTACTTCGGCCTCAGAAGATCCTAGATTTAGGTTAGGTTGCTTCTCCCCTTTATGGGTCATAAGCATAATTTCTCACCTCTTAGGCATTTCCTTAATCTTGTGTTAAGGAATCATAAGTCCTAAATTTCTAATGAAAAATACAACTCAAACAAACTAAATCAATTTCTAAAATGTAAAGCCCAACTATAGAATAGTTTGAGATGCTCACTAGGTTTCCAAGCATCATGGGCATCTCCAACTTATCTTCCATTTTGGCTTCGATAATAACTCCCTCTTTTGATCAATCCCATTTGATCCTCAAAAATGAACCAATCGATTGATAGTCCTTCTATTGAAATCTTCAAAGACAATGATCATTTACCATAATCGAGAGTTTTCTTAAGGGATCTCGTCCCTTAATATGTCATTAACTATAAGAGCTTGCCCCTGTAGGGAACTTAATGAACTTAGTTTAAAATAAACCCTGCTTTACTTTTCCATGTAAAGTATGGGAAGAATCTCTGGTACATATGCAGACCCAACATCCTTAAGAGTCCTTATTGAGGTGATTAGGTCCATTAAAGGGTAGTGACTTCTATCTTTTGAGATAGTACACTATTTCCTTGATGATGCACTCGATCACCTGAATAAGTACATTTACGGATCTGCATGGCATCCTAAAAAGATGAATTTTTATAGGTATTTCCTTTCTTTCTCTCCAGATTTGAAGGTAACTCCTATAAAAATTTATTTACCAACAAACATTTTCAATATGAAAGAAACAATAGCACTTTAAAGGCAAACAAAACCCTTTATTCTAGGGAAAAGAGTCCATAGGAATAAAGTTATTCAAAATCCTCCAAGCTAAAATCAAATAATAAATGGAAATGATATTGTTCCAAAGTTTAATGAAAAAATTAAAGGAGTTTTGCATATCTCTAATAAAATTCCAATCCTTTTTAAGAACAAAATCACCATTGCAAGAAAGCTAAAGAAAATTTGGTCAGGTTTGTTTTAGAAAATAGGGATATTTCTAAAGTTATCTAAAAGAGAAATAGAGATATAATTTTCAAGTTTGTTTTCATTCAAAGTGTTATTATGCCAAAAGAGTTAACTTTGATAGCTGTAGAGTGGGGTAGATAAAGGGAGTCAATAGAGCCATTTCAATCCAATTGTCTTGCCAAAAGAAAGAAGAACCGAATGAATACCCCAAGATATTAAGGGTTTACAACCCATTTAATGGAGCAAAGCTTTTCAAAATTGGAGAGTCACCAACTTTATAAGCATAGATAAGAGGGTGTTTACCTTGGCAATATTTCTGCATCATAAAATTAGCCCAAAGGCTATCATTCTTTTTAAAATTCCACTAGAGCTTTCGAGAGAAGGCAATAATAAAATCATGAATCAGTTTGTAACCGAGACCACCTTCACCCAAGGGACCACAACATTTATGCCAGGAAGTCCAATGCAGTATTTTAGTAGAATTATTGGATCCCCAAAGAAAATTTATTAAGCAAGCATTCAATTCTGATAAGAGTAGCATTAGTGGGGATAATAGTTTGAATCATATATAGAGGGATTGAATTGAAAGTGCTTTTAAGAATAGTGAGCCTGCCACCAAAGGAGAGTAAATGAAATTCCAAAATAAAAATTTTATTTAAAAATTTTGAATTAACTCATCAAAAAGATGGGATTATTTCGGACCTTTAAAAAGAGGAGCACCCAAGTACTTAAGAGGAAGGTGTTGATGTTAAAAGTTAGTGATATGTAGGATTAGAATAATTTAATTATTGGAGTTGCTTGAAGAAGTAATAAAAAAAACTTTTATTATCATTGATAGATAAACCACTTTCTCTACCAAATTTATTTAAAAACTCTTGAGATTCTTGATATGATGAATAGAAGCATTGCAGAAGATAATGAAATCATCTACAAAGCTTAAATGAGAAACAGGAAGACCACCAAGTGTTCTATAATACATATTAGGATTGTTTACGAATATATTATTATTGCTCCTAGATAAGTGCTTAACAACAATAATAAATAAGGCAGGAGATAGAGGATCCCCTTATCTTAGACCATGGGAAGAAGGAAAGAAGCCCAAGGCTTCCCCATTAAGAAAAATAGAAAACCAGGCATTATTAATACAATTTTTAATAATAAAGATAAATTTATCAAAAAACCCAAATAAATCAAGAATATGGATAAGAAAATCCCAAGAGATATTGTCAAATGCTTTGGCAGTATTTAATCTGAACATAATGTTGCAACTTCTAGTCATAGTATCTAAATCATGAATTAATTAGTGAGCAAGCAGAATATTATAAGAAATAGATTTACCTATAAAAAAACTAGTTTGGTTTAGAGAGATAATCTTATGAAGTAAAGGATTGAGCCTGTTGGTTAAAATTTTGGAAATCAACTTATTGAAGAAGGTGGGAAGACTAATAGGTCTAAAATCACTGCAATAGTCTGAATTATCTTTCTTAGGTATGAGAACAATGGAAGTGCTAGAAAAATATCTAGGAAAAGGATTACCATTAAAAAAATCAACCACAACCTCAACAAAATCATTTTTAATAATAGATCAATATTTTTGAAAAAATTGGTAGTGCAAGCCTCCATACCAGCAACATAATCTATGTTCATGCTATTAAGAACTTTAAAAATTTCCTCTTTATTAGGTATAATAGTAAGCAAATCATTATCATTATTGGTTATCATAGAAGGAATCAAGTGCGATTTAGAATAGCATCATAAGAGCAACTCTTATTAAGCATATTTCTAAAGTATTTAATGACCAAATACATAATATCATTATTCTCCGTAATCCATTCTCCATTGTCATCTTTAATTTTTTGAATATTATTTAAAGCTCTCTTTTTATTAACTAAAGCATGGAAATATCTAGTATTTCTATCGCCATCCATAATATATTTGCTAGCAGCTTTTTAGCACCAATAAGCCTCTATCATATTTTGAAAATTAACAAGTTTTTCTTTCACCTCAGTCATTTCCTTAATCTTAGTAGGATCATACATAATAGAGACTTCAAGATCACAAACTAATTTTTTTATTTCTTTGATATTACCAAAAAGGTTTTTAAAATAAGTCTTGTTTCACAAACCTTGATTTTGTTTATGTCATTTAAGCTTAAACCAAAATCTATTCATCCCCATAATTAAATTATCAGGATGTAAGGGAGCTCTCCAATTGTTAGCCACACCATTAAAGAAATCAATATGTTGAATCCACATGTTCTAAAATCTAAAATGAGAGACATTTTGTAATCTATTAGAGTTATCTATAATAGAAACTAAAAGAGGAGCATGGTTTAATAAGGTTCTTCTTAAATGATCGACAAAAGTAATAGGCCATTGAGTAATCCAATGAGTATTAAAAAGAATCTAGTCCAAACTTTGCCAAAGTCTAGAATTTTTCCAAGTAAAATTTGAACCCTTAAAGCCAATATCAATCAAATTACAATCAAGATCATATTGGAAATTTATTCCATGGACTGAATATTAGGAGAACAATAACTGCTTTGTTTAGAAGAGAATAAAATAGTGTTGAAATCCCCACCAACAAACCAAGGTTTATTGACAGAGGTAGCAAAATTCCTCAAATTTTCCCAAAGAAGATTTCTACTATATTTATTATAGGATGCCTAGACAAAAGAGCTAAAAACATAATAGTCACCATAAGAGATTTGAGCATTGAGAACTTGTTGAAAGTCATCAAGAATAGAAACCTCCATAAAATAATTCCAAGAACACTAAATTTTATTACTAACATTAGAGAAAAATTTATTGAAACTGATCATTCTAGCAACATGGTTAATTTTGTTTGCATGAATAAGAGGCTCAAAATAATAAGTAAAGAAATATTATGAATGTGATAAAGGTTTCTAATATGATTATGAATAGAGGGTACTAATCCTCTAACATTCCAAATAAGAAAAATTAAACATAAGGAAATAAAAAAGGGGTTAAGAAAATGTTAATTAACAGAGGAGAGGGAGGTTGCAGCAGATCTATTGTTTTTGGACAATTTGGGATGAAAGTTTTCAACATTTTTTTTCTTTTTAGCATGATAAGTTTGGAAACCATTTCCTTTTCCCATAGGATCATCATCCGAGAAGGATTTAGCAACATTAGTCATAGATTTAGGGGAAGTATCCTGTATAGAAGTGAGTTCTCCTTCTTCCAAGCCATTAGAATTTAATAAAGGAAAATGAGCATTGGGTATAGCAAGTGAGGGAGCCAAAAAAGATTTATTAAGAAGGCAAGTGTGAACATACAACCCTTCTTCAATACTTGATTACTAGACAAAACCAAATCTTTTGAGAATTTAAATCATTTGAACTAAAGTAAAGTCGGTTTTCAAATGATATCATGAGAAACCAAAACAATATTCTACATTGAATTTGAATGATGCATAACATTGATACCCTCATTAATATTTTCAATTAAAGCTTTATTTTCATCAATCAAAATTGGTAAGGATGCAAGGATCGACTCAAAGGAAAAATAATTAGCATCGAAAAGTTTAGAGAAATTATTACTGTCCACATTAGAAACCTTCAATTGATAGAAGAAATAAGAGTTAAAACAACCATATTAGGAACATTCAATGAATCCTTTTTTTGAATTAACTTTTTGATATTTAATAGTGGTCGACATAGGGTTAGGAATAATAGTTTTTTTTTAGGGTAATTTTCTGATTTAGGTGAGGATGTAGAATGAGACATTTAGAATTATCATGCTCATGGATTTTATAATGAGAACAAAAGATAGTGAAATTTTCAAATTCAACTTTCAAAATATAACCATAATTTTTAGATCCCAACCATATTTCTTTGGGGTGTTTATTGGTAATGTCCAATTCAACAAGGATTCTAGCCATAGAAGGTCAAGATTTTCTAGCAATTGCCTGATCAATTTGCAACGGCCAGCCAAATAAAGTACCCACAGCAAAAAGGAATTGATGATTAATGAAATGAAATTGCATATTGGGGAGAAAAATCCAAACCTGAATGATTGGGGATTCTTCCCTAATATCAAATAGTAGAGTCCATTTCAGTAAACTCTTTTGGTAATTAAAAACAAAATAAGAACAATGAGAAAAAACACACGAGTAATCCAAAACATTCATTAACTGAATCAAAATGTGGCAGGGATCAGTTAAACCAACCGTAAAAGAACCCAAAAGTTTCAGACTATTCAAGAAAGAGTGAATGTTTTCCATATTCTGCCTATGAAGAGTACACTTTCCAACCAAAGTGAATTCAAACAGCTTAGCAAGCTTTTCCATAATCATATCAGAGCACATAACCATTGGCATGCCTCAAAAAGAAGTCAAAATAAGTTTCAGGGACTCACCTGAACAGATATCCTTACTAATGAGGATGTCTTTGAATGATTTTGAACCAGCTAAAGCCAATGTAGTTGATGCTCTAGTAGGATCCATTTGATCCATCAGTGTCCCCCACATAATCATTGGGGAAGACGCCAAGCCACGGTGTCACTCCAAGTAAAACATGAAAGTGGCCAATGGTCATCGAGTCCAGAAGGAATCCAGTGAGAATCATGCTAAATAGTAATCAAGCAGCGGCCAGAAAGCCAAAAATGAGAGGGAAAGGGAATCATGAAAAGCAATTGAAGGCTCGGGTGGCGGGTAATGGCGTGTGTACAAAGGGCGGATGATGTAGTCACGTGGTGATGACTCGCAGTAGGAATTTATGGTTTATATTTATTTTTAGGGTTTAGGGTTTAGGAACCTAAACCTAAACTTAAAGTAACCAAATAATTTAAAAAATAAACCTAAACCCTAAAACCTAATAAACCTAAACCTAAGGTTAGGGTTTAGGGTTTAGGGTTTAGGGTTTAGGGTTTAGGTGTAGGGTTTAGGGTTTAGGGTTTGGGGTTTTAGAGTTTATTCTTTTAGAGTTTAAGGTTTAAGATTAGGGTATAGGGTTTAGGGTTTAGGGTTGGATGTTTAGGGTTGTAGGTACAAGGTTTACAATTTATGGGTAGTTTTTGGGTTTATGGTTTAAGGATTAGGGTTTAGGATTTAGGGTTTAGGGTTTTTTTTAAAATTTAGTAAATCAGTAGGTTTAGGTATATTTAGTTTACATAGTTTGTTTTATTATGTATTTATAATTAGGTTTATTTTTTATTTTTATTTAGTTTAGTTTATTCATTTTAGGTATATTTATTTTAGTTTAGATTTTTTTTATTTTTGTTTTTTTATAGATTTAGGTTCAGATTTAGTTTTATTTTTTTAGTTAAGTTTCATATTCATTTTAATTTTAGGTTTAGGTTTTTAAGTTTTGAGGGTTTAGGGTTTAAGGTTTTAGGGTCTAGGGGATCTTTTAGCCCCCTATGATCGTGGAGGAAAAATCAAACTATTTGGGGGGAGCTGGAGTGGGTAAAGTAGTACTCATCATGGAATTGATCAATGATATTGCCAAAGCTCACGGGGGCGTATCTGTATTAGGTGGAGTAGGTGAACATACTCATGAAGGAAATGATCTCTACATGGAAATGAAAGAATTCGGGGTGATTAATGAAAAAAATCTTGCAAAATCAAAGGTAGCTCAAGTTGGTCAAATGAATGAACGAGAGCTCCTTTGAGAGTTGGCATATTTGCCCCATGGGGAATATTTTATGGTTATTAATGAGCTTTTAAGGTTTAGGGTTTAGGGTTTAGTGTTTAGGGTTTAGTGTTTAGGCTTTAGGGTTTAGGGTTTTATGGTTTAGGATTTAGGGTTTAGGGTTTAGGGTTTAGGGTTTTTGGTTTGGGGTTTTGGATTTTATGGTTTAGGGTTTAGGATTGTAGGTTTAGGATTTAAGGTTATTTTTAGGGTTTAGGGTTTAGTGTTATGACTTTTTTTAAATTTTTTTATGGTTTAGAGTATAAGGTTTATGTTTTAGGTTTAAGGTTCGGGTTTTAGTTAGGTTTATTTTTAAACTAAGAAAACTTGTAGGTTTAGATTTTATTTACTTTATCAGGTTTATTTATTATTTATTTTAGTTTATTTTATTTTTTATTTTTATTTAGGGTTATTTTTTATTTTAATTTAGTTTATTTTATTTATTTTAGTTTATGTTTTTTATTTTAGTTTATTTTATAGGTTTAGCTTTAGGTTATGTTTATTTTTTAGTTTAGTTTTTTTCTTTATTTTTATTTTTTTTAGGTTAAGGTTTATTTTTTATTTTTAGGTTTAGGATTAGGTTTTTATTTTATTTTTTTAAGTTTAGGTTTTATATTTTTATTTTAGTTTATTTTTAGGTTTTATTTTTTATTTTAGCTTCAGATTTATTTTTAGTTTATTTTATTTTATTTAGTTTAGGGTTTAGGTTTAGGTTTTATTTATTTTAGTTCAATTTATTTTATTTTAGGTTTTGGTTTATTTTATTTTATTTAGTTTAGGTTTAAGTATTTTTAGTTTAAGGTTTATGTTTTATTTTTTTACTATTTTAGGTTTATTTTTTAGGTATATGTTTTTATTTACTTTTTATTATATTTTATTTTTATTTTTCATTTACATTTTATTTTATTTAGGTTTTTTATTTTTAGGTTTATTTTATTATTTAGTTTAGTTAGGTTTTATTTATTTTATTTTAGTTTAATTTTTATTATTTATTTTATTTTATTTTTAAGTTTAGGTTTAAGTTTAGGTTTAGATTTTAGTTTAGGTTTTATTTTATTTTAATTTATTTTTTAATTTTATTTAGGTTTAGTTTTATTTATTTATTATATTTTTAGGTTTTATTTAGTTTACATTTTTATGGTTTAGGGTTTAGGGTTTAAGGTTTAGGGTTTGGGATTTAGGGTTGTAGGTTTTAGGGTTTAGGGTTTAAGGTTTATGGTTTAGGGTTTAGGGTTATGGTTTTTATTTATTTATTTTATTTAAGTTTAGGGTTTATTTTAGGGTTTATAGTTTAGAGTTTAAGTTTTAGGGTTTAGCGTTTAGGGTTTAGGGGTTTAGGGTTTAGGGTTTAAGGTTTAGGATTTAGGGTTTTAGGGTTTAGGGTTTAGCTTTTAGGTTTAGAGTTCAGGTTTTAGTTTAGAATTTAGGGTTTTTAGTTTTTTTTAACAAAGAATAAATTCATATTCAACATTTCTTCTTTTTGATTTCATCAACTAGGTAACACACCAAGTTTTCTAGGACACAAGCAAGGATATTGATCAAGAATGAGCACGCATAGAGCAAATCAAAAATCCTAGGTACAGACACAGTTCCATAAGCAGCAGATTAGATCAGCCATTCCTCCATTTCTCTAGTTCCCATTAGAACCACTCGAGTCTCTCGAGTAGTAGGATCCACTATAATTTCATTGATCTCTCCCTCTGCCACCCCATGGGTACCTCTCCTCGCCTCCATAACCACCACTGCTTTGACCACCACCTCCATATCCACCATGACCTGTAGATCCCCCACCAGTACTACGATAACCATTGCCTCCACCTTCGCCTCCACCACTAGATCTAGACTAATCCTAGTTGACAGTGATGTTACTGCTGTCAAGATTCTTCCCATTCTTAGGGTTTAGGATTTTGTTTTGGTTTATTAAGTCTTAAGGTTTAGGTTAATTTTTTAATATATTTATTTACTTTAAGTTTAGGTTTAGGGTTTTATTTTAGGTTTAGGGTTTAAGGTTAGGGTTTAGGGTTTAGGGTTTTTTATGGTTTAGGTTTATTGTTTAGAGTTTAGGGTTGTAGGTTTAGTGTTGTAGGTTTAGGGTTAGTTTTAGGGTTTAGGGTTTAGGGTTTAGGAATTAGGATTTAGGTTTTTGATTTAATTTTTTTGAAAATTAAGTAAACAAATAGTTTTAGGTTTAGTTAGTTTACTTTAGGGTTTAGAGCTTAGGGTTTAGTGTAATAGGGTTATGCTTTTATGGTTTAAGGTTTAGGGTTAGGGTTTAGGGTTTAGGGTCTAAGTTTTTTGGGTTTAGGGTTTAGAGTTTAGGGTTTAGGGTTTTTTAGGGTTTAGGATTTAAGGTTTAGGGTTTTTAGGATTTAGTTTTTAGGTTTAGGGTTTAGGTATTAGTTTAGAGTTTATGGTTTTTGGTTTTTTTTAACAAATAATAAAACTAGATTCAACATTTTTTCTTTTCAATTTCATCAACCAAGTAACACACCAAGTTTTCTAAGACACAAGCGATGACATATATAAAATGGAAAAATGAGAACGCATAAAGAAAATAAGAAATCTAGAACCGTCTCTATAAGACAGTTCCATAAACAACAAATCGTTGACATCCTTCAGTTTCTCTAGTTCCCATCAGAACCACCTTGGTCTTTTGAGTAGCGGGATCAACCATTATATACCAAATCTCTCCCTCTGCCACCACCATGGTTGTAACCTCCATTCCTCCTCCCGCCTCCATAACCATCACTGCTCTGACCACCACCTCCATATCCACTAGTACATCCAAATCCCATGCCACCACTGCGATAACCGCCACCTCTGCCTTCTCCTCCACCGCCAGATCTAGATTGAGCCTGGTTGATGGTGATGTTCCTGCCACCAATGTTTTGCCCATTCTTAGGGTTTAGGTTTAGGTTTAGTTTAATTAGATTTTATGGTTTAGTTTTATTTTTAAGTTTTTTTAATTACTTTAGGGTTTGGTTTAGGGTTTGGGGTTTAGGGTTTAGGGTTTTAGGTTAGTTTAGGTTTAGGTTTATGGTTTAGTTTAGGTTTAGGTTTAGGTTTAGGGTTTAGGGTTTAAGGTTTTAGGGTTTATGCTTTTGCAATTTAGGGTTTGGAGTTAGGGTTTAGGGTTTAGGGTTTAGGGTTTTTTAGGGTTTATGGTTTAGGGTGTAGGGTTTAGGGTTTAAAACTTAGTTTAGTTTAGGTATAGATTTAGTTTATTTATTTTATTTTATATTTAGGTTTAGGTTTTTATTTTTATTTTTTAGTTTTAGTTAATTTAGGTTTAGGTTTTAGGTTTTAGAGTTTATGGTTTAGGGTTTAGGGTTTAGGGCTTAAAGTTTCTAGTTTTAGTGTTTAGGGTTTTAAGGATTAGGATTTATGGTTAGGGTTTAGGGTTTATGGTTTAGTGTTTAGGCCTTAGGGTTTAGAATTTTTGAGGTATAAGGTTCCTGGTTTAGAGTTTAGGGTTTGCTTAGTGTTTAGGGTCAATTTAGGGTTTAGAGTTTATATTTTAGGGTTTAGGCTTTAGGTTTTTAGGGTTTAGGGTTTAGGGTCTAGGGTTAGTTTAGGATTTATGGTTTAGGGTATTAAGGTTTAGGGTGTTGGGTTTTAGTGTTTAGGGTTTATGAGGATTTAGGTTTAAAGTTTAGGGTTTCAGGTTTAGTGATTTTAAAGGTTTATGCTTTAGAGTTTTGGGTTTACTACAGGCTTAGTGTTGTTTAGGGTTTTAAAGGAATTAAGGATTATTTAGGGTTTAGGTTTATACTTTAGGGTCATTTGTGGTTTTAGGATTTTGATGAATTTTTTTAAAATTATAAACCAGCAGGTTTGTGTTTATTTAGTTTATTTTTTTATTTATTAGTTAGTTTTATTTTTAATTTTATTTAGGTTTATTTTTATTTAGTTTAGTTTATTTATATTAGGTTTGATAAGTCACTAAAACTCTACTACTTGGAAGCACAAATCTTGACGCCGAAAGCAATCAGATCTCAATGAATTCACTGCATCAAGCACTTAAATATTTTTTAAAAACTTTGGGATATCAATTTCGGATCCCTAAATGGGGTCATAGATTGAATTGTTTAGTCAAATTGAGCGGTTCAACGAGAGATCTAACATGCTTAAGATCTCATAATCTCCATTTCATTTGCATTCAAAGTCATTCAAATAATACATCAGGATGATTGAAGGAATCATTTTTTAGCCATCCGATGGAGTGGTTTGGATTTTGTCTATATTTATAGAGATGCCACTCCATAATTTATAAATACCATCATTCTTTATGAGGGGGGACCCCAAGCTAAGAGGCATAGAAAGCTCTAAGACTCGAAGAATCCAAAAGCATAACGGGCGCCGGAGCAATACCATCGTTGATATCATCCGCAACGTCGGTCATCATCACCAAAAATTGTCACCATTGGTCACCACTGCCACCGACCACCATCGTCAATCTCACCGTCGCTCCACCAGCGGTTTAACTTGCCAATCGACCACCGCGGGACTACTGGCCAAATACGCGCACAAATCACGGCCATCTGAGAATTACTAGATCCTTAATAAATACCTGGCCATCTGCCACCACTATCGATCACCAGCCACCACCTGGTCACACCACCTGCCAACGCCCCAGGGTAAGTCGACCATCTCTATAGTTTTCATTAGATCATTCATCTACCAACTCAAGGCCTTAGCCACCAGTCCAACGAAGTTTCACAACAAATGTTATTCTTGTAAGCTATCTTTCTCCAACTTTGAAAGGATAATAATTATAATGTTTGATAGAATGAAATTATTTCTAAGGATTAGCTGAGCCATGTGGTTTTTCCCTTTTTGGGTTTTCCATAAAACACGAGGTCTCTAAACTTTTGTTGTGTGTGCGAACTTTTGTAATGCCAAGACATCAGATTCCCCTACTCTATAGACCCAAATTTTCCTACACGCAACAAGTTTTATTTTTTTTAGTTTAGGTTTTTTATTTTAGTTTATTTTTTAGTTTTAAGTTTAGGTTTATTTCTTTAAGTTTTATTTTATTTTATTCTTTAGGTTTTATTTTTTTTAATTTTTGGTTTAGGTTTATTTTTAATTTTAGTTTAGGTTTTATTTTTTAATTTTAAGTTTAGGTTTAGTTTTGATTTATTTTTTAGGTTTTTATTTTAGGTTTATTTTAGGTCTTATTTTTAGTTTAGGTTTAGTTTATTTTAAGTTTATTTTATTTTATCTAGTTTATGTTTAGGTATATGTTTACTTTATTTTAGGTTTAGGTTTTACTAATTTTAGTTTTGTTTATTTTAGTTTAGGTTTAGTTTAGGTTTATTTTATTTTATTTTAGGTTTTTTTCTTTTAATTTAGGTTTAAGTTTTATTTTTATTTATTTTAGGTTTTTTTTTAGGTTCAGTTTTATTTATTTTTATTTTATCTATTATATTTTATTTGGTTTATTTTATTATTATTTTATGTTTATTTTTTATTTTATTTAGGTTTTTTATTTTTTAGTTTAACTTAGGTTTTTATTTATTTTATTTTATTTTAGTTTTTATTTTTTATTTTTTTTCTTTTTAACTTTAGGTTTAGGTTTAGTTTTTAGTTTATGTTTTTATTTTTTTTATTTTCTAATTTAGTTTGGTTTAAATTATTTTATTTTATTTTAAGTATTTATTTTAGCCTTTATTAAATTTTAGCCACAGGTTTAGGGTTAGGGTTGTAGGGTTTAGTTAGGGTTTTATTTTTAAATTTTTCTGGTTTAGTGGTTTAGGGTTTTCTATGGTTTATGTCTTTGGGTTTAAGGTTTAAGGTTTTAGGGTTTAGGGTTTAGGGTTTAGGTTAAGGATTAAGGGTTTTTGAGTTCAGGGTTTAGGGTTTAGGTTTTGGTTTAGGCTTTAGGGTTTTTGGTTTTTAATAAAGAATAAATTCATTCAACATTTCTTCTTTTTTATTTCATCATCAAAGTAACCGCGAACAAGTTTTTTAAGACACAAAGAAATGATGTAGATCAAAATGGATAAAATGAAAGCATATAGTAAATCAAAACCCATATAACTAGAACCATCTCTAACGTAAAGACACAATTCCACAAGCAGATAGATCAAATTGGCTTCTTAATTCTCTTTAATTCTAACCACACCGGCCATTCAAGTAGTGAGATCCACCATTATATACCTGATCTCTCCTTCTCCCACCACCACAGCTTTAACCTCCATCACTCCTCTCGTCTCCATAACCACCACTACTCTGACCACCACCTCCATATCCACCAATACCTCTAGATCCCCACCACCTCCAAGGAGTAACCTCTGCCTCCCCCTGCTAGATCTGGGATCAGCCACAGTTGATGATCATGTTTCAAGCGCAAAGGTTACCATTCTTATAGTTTAGGTTTAGGTTTAGTATTATTAGGTTTTAGATTTTAGGTTTATTTTTTTAATTTATTTTGTTACTTTAGCATTAACTTTGTGGTTTCATTAAGCTTGGGTTTGGTGAAGGGGTTTAGCTTAGTGTTGGGATGTGGTAGGGTTTAGGGTGTGGTTTAAGGTTTAGGAGGTTTATTTTAGGGTTAGGTGGAAGGTTTTGGGTTTGTGGCTTTGGGAGGATTTAGTTGTGGTTAGTAAGTTTAGGGTTTAGTGGTTAGACTGTGAGTATATGAGAGTTTATTTTATTTTAGTTTAGGTTTTTTTAGTGTTTAGGTTTTAGGGTTTTATATGGTTTATGGTTTTAGGGTTTAGGTTTAGGAGTTCATGGCTTCAGGATTAGTGCCTTAGTGTGATTAAATTTTGGGGTCTGGGCCTAGGCCTTTAGGGTCTCTGTAGTTTACTGCCGGGTTAGGTTTGGGGTTTAAAGTTTAAACTTTAGGAGCTTCAAGATTTTTTTAGGTTAGGGTTTAGGCTCAAGGATTTATGTTTGATTTAATTTTTTTGAAAATTAAGTAAACCTATAGTTTTAGGTTTAGTTAGTTTACTTTAGGGTATTTAGTGAGGTTTAGTGTATTAGGAAGTGCTTTTATGGTTTGGTTTATGGTTAGGCTCATGGGGTTTCTTGGGGTCTAGGTTCTTAGGGTTTAGAGTTTAGGGGTTTTAGGATTTTATAGGATTTAGGTTTGAGGTTTTAGGATTTAGTTTTTTTTTAGGTTTAGGGTTTAGGTATTAGTTTAGAGTTTAGGGTTTTGGTTTTCAACAAAGAATAAAATTAGATTCAACATTTTTTCTTTTCAATTTCATCAACAAGTTACACACAAGTTTTCTAAGACACAGCGATGACATATATAAAAATGGAAAAAAAAGAGCACGATAGAAAATCAAACCGGATAACAGAACTCTCCAAGAAAACATGCCCATAAACAGATCAGATTTGACATCCTTCAGTTTCTCTAGTTCCCATCAGAACCACTCTAGTCTTTCGGGTAGCGGGATCCACCATCATATACCCAAACTCTCCCTCCGCCACCATCATGGTTGTAACATCCATCTCTCCTCCCACCTCCATAACCATCAATGCTCTGAACACCACCTCCATATCCACCAGTACATCCAAATCCCCCGCCACCACTGCAATAACTGCCACCTCTGACTTCTCCTCCACTGCTAGATCTAGATTGACCCTGGTTGATGGTGATGTTCCTGTTGCCAAAGTTTTGCACATTCTTAGGGTTTAGGTTTAGGTTTAGTTTAATTAGATTTTATGGTTTAGTTTTATTTTTAAATTTTTTTAATTACTTTAGGGTTTGGTTTAGGGTTTGGGGTTTAGGGTCTAGGGTTTTAGGTTAGCATTTAGGGTTTAGGGTTTAGGGTTTAGGGTTTATGATTTAAGGTTTAGGGTTTAGGGTTTAGGGTTTAGGGTTTTAGGGTTTATGCTTTTGTGATTTTGGGTTTAGAGTTAGGGTTTAGGGTTTAGGGTTTTTTAGTGTTTATGGTTTATGGTGTAGGGTTTAGGGTTTAAGGCTTAAAGTTTAGGGTTTAGGTTTGGTTTAGATCTAGAGTCCATTATTTTATTCTTATATAATTAGGCTCAGGCTTTTATTTTAGGTTTTATTTAGTTTAGGCCTTACTCTAGCCCAGAGTTTGCTGCCTAGAAACATGGCCCAGTATAGGCACAGTTTACAAGCTGGCCCATGGTCTTAGGATCAGACTTATGATCAGGCCTAGGGTCATAGGCTCAGCCCCTCAGGGCCCAGAGAGCCCTGAGGCATGTCCCTGCAGCCCAGGGTCAGGCCCAGAGCCCATGCCCTTGACCAGCTTAGGTTTTGGCCAGATTTTAGGTCTAGAGGTGGATCCATGGCCCAGTAGCACACAGCCCAGTGGGTTAGTTTTGTGGTTTAGGTTTATGGTTAGTTTAGGGTTTAGGGCTTTCTAGGGTTTAGGATTTAGGGTTTAAAGTTTAGTGTTTACAGTTTAGGGTTTAAGATTTAGGGTTTTAAGGTTTATGCTTTTAAGGTTTTGGGTTTACGGTTAGGGTTTAGTGTTTAGGGTTTAGGGTTTTTTAAGGATTAGGGATTAGGGTTTAGGGTTTAGGGTTATAAATTTAGGGTTTTGATTTAGGGTTTAGGATTTTGGGTCTATGGTTATTTTTAAATTATGTAAACCTGTAGGTTTAGGTTTATTTAGTTTATTTTTTATTTATTTTAGTTAATTTTATTTTTAATTTTTATTTAGGTTTATTTTTTATTTAGTTTAGTTTATTTATATTAGGTTTGATAAGTCACCTACTAAAATCTAATCTTGACATTTAAAGCAATCCTGATTCTCGAACACAAGCCGTGCATCAAGCACTTATTAAATATTATTAAAACTTTGGGATATCAGTCGAATCCCTAAATAGCTCATAGATTGGAGTGTTTATAGTCAAATTGAGTGGTCTGACGAGATAGATCTAACAAGCTTAAGGTCTCATAATTTTGACTTCATTTGAGCATTCAAATAATTAAAATACATCAGATGATTGAAGGAATCATTTTGAGTCATCTGATGGAGTTGTTTGGATTTTGTCTATATTTATAGAGATGCCACTCCCATAATTTATAAATAGCCCCTCATTCTTTACATGAGGGGACCCCTAGCTAAGAGGGGAGAGACTAAGACTCAAGAATCCACGCATAGGACCATATCGTTGGATCATCACCATAATCATTTGGCCATGCGTCACCAAAAAAACCATTGGTCACCACTGCCACCGACCACCACCGTCCACTCCCACGGGTCATCGCATGGCGACCACGCCACGGAGCCACCGAAAGTACCACCACCGCCACTACCATCGCCACAACCACTGGTCATCACCGCTACTAGATCTATAAATGCCGGCTATCGCCATCGACCACCACTATTGATCACCGCCAGCTGCCACCACTGGTCACCACCACCAGCTGCCACCGCCCGACAAGTCGACCATCTCTCTATAGTTTTCATTGGATCATCACACTACCTCCTCAAGCAAGGCCTTCGCCACTAGTCTAATGAAGCTTCTCACAAATGTTATTCTTGTAAGCTATCTTTCTCCAACTTTGGAGAAAGGATAATAATTATAACAGAAGCTGATATAATGAAATTATTTCTAAGTGGGCTAGGCCATGTGGTTTTTCCCTTTTTGGGTTTTCCATATAAAAATCCTATGGTCTCTCAAACTTTTTTGTTGTGTGTGCGGAACTTCTGTGCAACGCTAAGACATCTGATTCCCCTACTCTATAGACCCAAATTTTCCTGCATGCAATAAGTTTTATTTTTTTAGTTTAGGTTTTTTAATTTAGTTTATTTTTTAGGTTTAGGTTTATTTCTTAGTTGAGTTTTATTTTTATTTTATTTTTTATGTTTAGGTTTTATTTTTAAATTTTAGGTTTAGGTTTTATTTTTTAATTTTAAGTTTAGGTTTAGGTTTTGATTTATTTTTTTAGGTTTTTATTTTAGGTTTATTTTTAGGTCTTATTTTTTAGTTTAGGTTTAGGTTTATTTTAAGTTTATTTTATTTTATCTAGTTTATGTTTAGGTATAGGCTTACTTTATTTTAGGTTTAGGTTTTACTTAATTTAGTTTAGTTTATTTTAGTTTAGATTTAGGTTTATTTTATTTTTATTTTAGGTTTAGGTTTTTCTTTTAGTTTTGGGTTTAAGTTTTATTTTTTATTTATTTTTAGGTTTTTTTTTAGGTTCAGGTTTTTATTTAGTTTTTATTTTATTTTATTTTTGGTTTATTTTATTATTATTTTATGTTTATTTTTTATTTCATTTAGGTTTTTTATTTTTTAGTTTAGTTTAAGTTTTTATTTTATTTTATTTAACTTAGTTTTTATTTTTAATTTTTTTTCTTTTTAACTTTAGGCTTAGGTTTAGTTTTTAGTTTATGTTTTTATTTTTTTTATTTTCTAATTTTGTTTGGTTTAAATTATTTTTATTTTATTTTTAAGTTTTATTTAGTTTAGCTTTAGGATTTTAGCTTTTTAGGGTTTAGGGTTAGTTTAGGGTTTAGGGGTTAGGGTTTTTATTTTTAAATTTTTCTTGGTTTAGGGTTTAGGGTTTATGGTTTATGTCTTTGGGTTTAGGGTTTAAGGTTTTAGGGTTTAGGGTTTAGGTTAAGGGTTAAGGGTTTTTGAGTTTAGGGTTTAGAGTTTAGGTTTTAGTTTAAGGTTTAGGGTTTTTGGTTTTTAACAAAGAATAAATTCATATTCAACATTTCTTCTTTTATATCCCATCAACCAAGTAACAAAGCAAGTTTTTTAAGACACAATGATGTAGATCAAAAATGGATAAAAAATGAGCACGCATAGAGTAAATCAAAAACCCTATATAACTAGAACCATCTCTACAATAAAGACACAATTCCATAAGCAGCAGATCAAATTGGCCATTCTTTAATTTCTTTAGTTCCCATCAGAACCACGCCAGCCTTTCAAGTAGTGGGATCCACCATTATATACCTGATCTCTCCCTCTACCACCACCAGCTTTAACCTCCATCGCTCCTCGCCCATAACCACCACAAACTCGACCACCCATATCCATCCACCAATACCTCCCAGATCTCCCACCACTGCAAGATAACCTCCAGATCCTTGCCGCCCACTGGATGACTATGACCCAACCCAAGGTTCCTCCATTCTTAGAGTTTAGGTTTAGGTTTAATTTTAGTGGATTTTAGGTTTATTTTTTTAATTTATTTTGTTACTAGCGTTAAGTTTATGGTTGGTGTTTATGTTTGTTGGGATTAGAGTTTGCGGGGTTAGGTTTAAAATTTAGGTATAAAGGTTCTAGGGTTTATTGCTTTTAGGATTTAGTGTTTTTAGTTTAGGGTTTATGGTTTAGGGTTTTTTTTGGGTTTATGATTTAGGTTTGTATTTAGTAAGTTTAAGTGTGGTGTAGTTTATATAGATTTAAAGGTTTATTTTATTTTTATTTTAGTTTTTTTATTTATTTTTATTTTTAGGTTTAGGTTTTAGGATTTTAGTGTTTAGGGCCTTAGGGTATATGGTTTTATAGTTTTAGGGTTTAGGGTTTAGGGTTAGGGATCAGTAAGGCCTAATCTCAGAAGCATTTTGTGGCCTGGGGAGGAATCCGCCTCAGAGCCTTTGGTTTACTAGGGTAGAGCCCAGTGGCCTCAAAGCCCAGTTTAGATCAGGCTTTAACATTTTAGGAGGGCACCAGAGGATTTATTTAGGAGTTTGTGTGTCAGCCAGGAGATGGTTTAGTGGTTAGGGTGGCCTGGCCAGTTAGGCCCAGGATCAGGGTTAGGGTTTAGGGCCCAGGGCCTTTAGGTTTAAGTTTAAAGCCTGAGTTTAAGGTTTTAGTGGCTTTTAGGGCCTGTTTCAGGTTTAGTTTTAGGGTTTAGGGTTTAGCCCAGTTTGAAGTGTTTAAGACCTATTTTATTTATTTTATTATAGGTTATTATTTATTTTATTCATCTTAGGATTTAGTTTAGGTTTAAGTTTTAGGTTTTAAGTTTAGGATCTAGGGCCCAGTTTAGGTGTTACAGGGTGATGACATGGTTTTAATCACCCATCAGTGGAGTCATGGTTAGGTTTAGTTGTTTACAGTTTAAGCCCAGTGGGCCTAGGGCCCAGGCTTAGTGCCCTGGGCAAGATTTAGTGTCAGCTGGATTCAGGAATGCCTGCCGCCCAGATTAGGCAAGTTAGGCCCAGGTCCCAGTTTGTCAGGGCTTTAGGCCCAGGGTCTTAAGGTTTAGCCCAGTGGCCCAGGTTAGGCAGGGTTTAGGCCCTGGGTTTCCAAGTTCCCTCTGAGTTTTAGTTTGGGTTAGATAGGGTTTATATGGTTTAGGGGTGTTTTATGGTTTAGGGGAGCCATCTGTGCCTATTCTTGCTCAGGTTTATTTCACTAGCTGTCAGGAGTTTAGGTTTAAGGGTTTAGGGATTAGGTTTAGGGTTTAAGCAGGTTTAGGGTTTAGGGTTTAGGATTTAGTGTTTGTGGTTTTTTTTATAAAAAAAATTAAGTAAACCTATAGGTTTAAGTTTATTTAGTTTATTTAATTTATTTTTTATTTATTTTAGTTTATTTTATTTTTTATTTTTATTTAAGTTTATTTTATATTTTTATTTAGTTTAGTTTATTTATTTTAGGTTTATTTTTTAGTTTAGGTTTTTTATTTTTGTTTATTTTTTAGGTTTAGGTTTAGCTTTATGTTTATTTTTTAGTTGAGTTTTGTTTTATTTTATTTTTTAGGGTTAAGTTTTTATTTTTATTTTTAGGTTTAGGTTTAGGTTTTAGTTAATTTTTTAGGTTTAGGTTTTTAGGTTTATTTTTTAGTTTTTGTTTTAGGTTGATTTTTAGTTTATTTTATTTTATTTAGTTTATATTTAAGTTTACATATAATTTATTTTAGGTTTAGGTTTAGGTTTTATTTATTTAGTTTAGGTCAAGGTTTATTTTAATTTTATTTCAGGTTTAGTTTTTTATTTTTTAGTTTAGGGTTTAAGTTCTATTTTTTATTTATTTTGAGGTTTTATTTTACATTTAAGTTTTATTTAGTTTTATTATCTTTTATTTTTATTAAGTTTATTATTATTTAGGTATTTTATTTTTTTAGTTTAGTTTAAGATTTTTTTATTTTATTTAGTTTTTTTTTATTTTATTTTTTTTAAGCTTTAGTTTAAGTTTAGGTTTAGTTTAGTTTATGTTTTTTATTTTATTTATTTTACTGTGGGTTTATTTATTTATTTTATTTTTAGCTTTTATTTAGCTTAGGTTTAGGTTTTTAGCAATTTAGGGTTTAGGGTTTTGTTTTTATTTGCATTTAGGGTTTAGGTTTTAGGGTTTAAGATTTGGTTTTAGGGTTTAGGGTTTAGGGTTTTTATGGTTTAGGGTTAAGGGTTTAGGTTTTAAGTTGAGGGTTTGAGTTTTAGTTTATGGTTTTTTTAAAAGAGAATAATTTCAGATTCAACATTTCTTCTTTTTTATTTCATTAACCAAGTAACATACCAAGTTTTCTAAGGCACAAGTGACGACATTGACAAAAAATGGATAAAAAATGAGCACGCTTAGAGAAAATCTAAAACCCTAGATAACTAGAATTATCTCTATTATAAAGACAGTTCCATAAGCAGTAGATCGGATCAGCCATTCTTCAATTTCTCCAATTCCCATCATAGCCACCATGGCCTCTCAAGTAGCGGGATCCACCATCATATCCTTGATCTTTCCCTCCGTCGCACCTCAGCTATAACCTTTGTCACTCTTCTTGTCTCTATAACCACCATTGTTTCGACCACAACCTCCATCCCCACTAGTACCTCCAGATCCTCCACCACCTGCAATCACCGTCGCCTCTGCCTTCGGCTCCATCATGAGATCTAGATTGAGCCTGCTTCACGGTGATGTTCCTGCTGTCAAGGTTCTACCCATTCTTAAGGTTTAGGTTTAAGTTTAGTTTTAGTAGGTTTTAGGGTTTAGGTTTATTTTTTAATTTATTTAGTTACTTTACGGTTATGTTTAGGGTTTACAATTTAGAGTTTGGGTTTAAGGTTTAGAGTTTAGGGTTTAAGGTTTAGGGTTTAGGGTTTAAATTTTAGGATTTTAGGATTTATGCTTTTAGGGTTTAGAGGTTTAGCTGGGTTAGTGGCCTAGTGGTTTATTATTTAGGCTTAAGGTTCACCTACCTAGGTTTAGAGTTTAAGATTTAGAGTTTATGGATTTAGAGTCATTTCTCATTTTATTTTATTTAGGTTTGTTTTATTATTTTATCTTGGTTTTCACCCCAGCCTAGGGTGCAGCTCAAGATCTAATGCCCATTATTTTGAGCCTGCATCAGTGGAGGAGATCAGGGCCTTTTACAGTTAGGGTTTTAGCCTAGGAGTCACGCCCAGAGCCCATAACTGCTCAGTGGCCTGGCCTCAGTGATTAGGCCTCAGAGCTGATACTAGTTTAGGTGAGTATTAGGTTTTAGTGGCCCAGTTTAGCCTGCTCAGTCATGCACAGAATTTAGGGTTTAGGACTAATGGGGTTGTGTTAGGTTTAGGTTTGGGGTCAGTTTAAGGGTTTTGTGGTTTAGGGGTTTATGGTGGTTTTCTAGGGTGGGTTTTAGGTTGGGTTTTATAAAGTTTGGGGTTTAGGGTTTCAAGTTTAGATTTAGGTTTAGGTTTGGTTTATTTTTTTGGGGCTTTTTTTTTTAAGTAGTTTAAGGCTCATCAGTTTAGTTTAAAGTTTAGGGTTTTTAGGATTTGTGGTTTAGGTTGGTTTTAGTTTTAGGTTCATGCTTAGTTTAAGGTTCTGTTTTTAGTTTTTTAACAAAGGAACAAATTTAATTCAACATTTCTTTTTTTATTTCATCAACCTAGTAAGACACTTAGTTTTTTAAGACATGTTTACATAGATCAAAAATGGATAAAAAATGAGCACACATAGAGCAAATCAAAAACCCTAGATAACTAGAACCATCTCTACTATATGGACACAATTCCATAAGTAGCAGATCGGATTGATCATTCTGCAATTTCTCTAGTTCCCATCAGAACCACCTCATCCTCTTGAGTAGCCGGATCAACCATGATATCCCTGATCTCTCCCTCTGCCACCACCTCCTTGTAACCTCTATTGCTCCCAGCCCATAACCACCACTGCTTCCACCACTTCCATATCCACAAGTACCTTCAGATCCCCACACCACTGCTATAACCGCCGCCTTCACCTCCAAAGACAAGATCTGACTAGATCGAAGCCACTTCTGATTTCGCCATTTTGGTATTTTCTTTTAAGTTTAGTTTGGTTTAGTTTATTATGGTTTATTTTTTAATTTATTAAGTTACTTTAGTGTTAGGTTTAGGATTTAGGGTTTAAAGTTTAGGGTTTTGGGTTTTGGGTTAGGTTAGGGTTTTAGGTTTAAGATTTAAGCCTTTTGGGGCTTTGTGTTGTTTAAGATCATGGGTTTAGGTTTCGATTTAGGTTTTAGGATTGTGGTCTAGGGTTAGGGCTTAGGGCTTAGCCAGGCTTTAGGGGGTTTATGGTTTTTAGGTTTTATTGTTTAAGGATTAGGGATTAGGCTGTAAGTTTGGGGTTTAGTAGTTTAAGGCTAGTTTTGGGCTTAGTTTAGGGTTCGAATTTAGGGTTTAGGATTTAGGAATTTTTTTTTCGGTTTAGGGTTTTGGGTTTGGGGTTTTTATTTTAGGGTTTAGGGTTTTTGGGGTTTAGGATTTAGGTTTTAGGTTTATGCTTCAAGTTTAAGTTTACGGTTTAGGGTTTTTGGTTTTTTTTTTAACAGAGATTAAATTCAAATTCAACATTTCATCTTTTTGATTTCATCAACCAAGTAACACACCAAGTTTCCTATGACACAAGTGATGACATTGATAAAAAATGAGCACAAATAGAGCAAATCAAAAACCATAGATAACTAGAACTATCTCTACTGTAAGTACATAATTCCATAAGATCGGACTGGCCATTCTTCGCTTTCTCCAATTCCCAATTACTCCCTCTCTTGTAGTTGAGATCCTCCATCTGATCTCTCCTCCCACAACCACAACTATAACCTCGCCGCCATCCCATCCATAACCATCGCTTTGACCCCACATCCATTCACCAAGATGTCCAGATCCCCCACTATCATGATAAACCGCCACCTCCGCCTTCCTCCTTTATCTGACCAGCATGGTTGAGGGTGATGTTCCTGTTATCAAGGTTCTGCCCATTCTAAGGGTTTACATTTAGATCTAGGTTTATTAGCTTTTAGGATTTAGGTTTATTTTTTAGTTTATTTAATTATTTTAGGTTTAGGTTTGGTTTGGTTTTTAGGGTTTAGGGTTGTGGTTTAGTTTTTTTATTTTATTATTTATTTTTTTTTTTTGAGAAACCCTCAGATAAGGGGAATTTTATTGCCAAAAAAGGATTAAGGGGGTCCTTAAAGGATAAACCTGAACGCCAAAGAGCTACAATCAGCCTAGGGAGTAAATCCCCTATCTAAGTACATCTAGAAGCAAAAGAAAAGAGTAAAGCAAGCAAAAGATACAAAGTGATTAACAAAAGTAAGCAAATGAAGGATGAGGGCCAATGTTCTACAGGAAGTGAGAATGCAAGACACTATGGAGCAACCTGCAAGAGAAAAAGAGAAAAGCACTTGCAAGATTGTAGACAGGAAGAAGTTAGATAAGTTAAAGTAGTACAGAGAAAATGATAAGTGAGAGCAGCAAAATCTGAAAATGGTAATAATAAAGAAGTGGGATAGAGGAGGCTCGCTCAGCCACACCAAGTTGGGGCAGATGCAAACATGAGCATCCAAACTTCAGACATCACAAGAGCTACTACCAAACCAAAATGGTGTGAAAGCATCACAGCCATCATAGCCAACAAACCTGTATAGTAGCCATTTGATGAAGATCTTTTGAGCCAAAATACCTGCAAGAATAAGCAAAGCCCTATACACAAAAGTGGAAAGAGCAGCAAAGAGCAAAGTGGGGAAGGGGATCCCATGCCAAATATATGTCATCATATTAGGCTCCATGGAATGATAATCCCAACTCAAATGAAAGAGAGCCATCAATGTCATCCATACCGAAACCAAATCTAAAGGATAATAAATAGCAATTTTGAAATCTACAAACCAGTAAAGACAAGAGCAAGGAATTAACCCCATTCCAATCCTGTAGGACATTAATAAATATACATTCTTGGTAAAAGTAAGTAGCTCAGGGTTATTTCCCATCAAAAGATAAGCAAAGAATGTAAGTAATGTAGCTCTTAACAACCTCCTAGTTTCAAAAAAATTGAGAACAACAATTATAAAGAGATACCCCAAGCCCAAATTACCACAGAAATGGAAGTACAACAGATAATAAGCAAAGAAGGTAAAGGTTTGCTCCCACCATGTACAAAATCCAAAGAAGAGACAACAGATAACACCATAGAAATAGTTTCCTTATGATCAAACTAATTAATCCAGCTCACCAACAATCCAGGTAATAGTAACAAGGTGGCCATAAATCCACCCAATAAGATTAAACAATGCAAAGATTAAAATCAAGAGAGGCAAAGTAAATACAATGATCCACAAATGTAGCATAAGCTAGAGGGCAAAATAGCAAGCAGATATGAAGTCAACAAGCCCAAATGCACAAGAAAACCCAAAAGCCAATAATCAAATTGTGCAGGAAACATCCAACAACAATAAAAATAACCTGCTGGATAAGGGAAACAGCATACCCCAAGCCCACATGACCACAAGAAATGGGAGGACAACAGAGAAGAAGGTAAAGGATATGATAATAGAAAACCCAAAAGCCCATAACCGTAATGGGTAGAACCATAAAGACATCCCGCGTTACGTATTACTAAAATCAAGAGCCATCCAGTGTAAACAATAATGCAATTATTACCCCACCAAATTTAAGAAAAATAACATCAAAATCAATCAGTAAAATAGGATAGACAACCATAGTAGCAGGAGGCTGAACATATGATTCAATGATCCATACAAACCAAGATAGAGAAACAAGCGCCAACAACCAACCCCATCAAAATGGAAGATGCTTTCCAAATAGAGAGGGAAAAGGCCTGGCCAAGGCAAGCTGAGTAGAAAATGCAACAACAAGTGAAATCAGCTGCAGGACCAACAGAATATCTATTTCAGAAATGGCAAAATAGGGTTGCAGCTAAACCCACAACCACGGGGTTGGCAATCTGAGAAGCCATGAAGAAAACCTGATTTTGCAAGGAGATAAGAATAGAATACATTCTGAGAAAGGGGAAAATAAATTAGACAAATCAATCGACAAAATAAGCACCTACAACAAGAAAACAACCCAGTAGCTAAAAAGAATCAAAGATGAGAAGCCAACAAATAAGATAATAAAGAACAGCAAGTTGGCTAAAGAACCACCTAATACAAATAGACAATGCCTTAGAAAAAACCTAGAAAGAACCAACAAAAAAAGCTTGACAGAAATAAAACTCAAAAACCATTAAGAAAGTCCAAACCTGCAAGAAGATAAGGATAAACAAGAGATAATAGACACTCTCCTGGTAGGTTGGAAGAAAGAGGTTACCCAAAGCAATGAAAGCAACTCAAAGGCACCTTTTGGACAAGAAGGACAACCCAGAAATAACTGGCGAGCGGTGGAGTCCAAGATCCGGATCGACAACAACCAAGATGATAATTAACAGTAAATTGGCCAAAAACCCCCCAAATGCAAATATACAAAACAAAAGTAAAGTCCTAGAAGGATAGGGAAAGGATCAGGCCAAAGCTAGCTGAATGATCAACATCATCCCAAAAGCTAATAAAAGAGACATGCAACAAAGCAAAAGCCAGCAACCATTCAATAACCTTAAAAAGTTCCAGTTGATCAAGATAATCCAAAACCCCGGAAGCATAAGCTAAAATCATTATGTTGGGTAATCACATGTTGTGCATAATTTTAGAGCTAAAGGGGAGATGACAGATTAGGTGATCACCGCGACAAAGTTAGTCAAGATAAACAACAAAACACAAAACCACAAGGTTAGCCTACAAAAAGATATTAATTACAACAAAGGAAGTCTTGATTCGCCCATGGATGGCAAGAGGATTAGCAATTACCATCGACAAACCAACCCTAAGAGCAGCATGATAAAAGGCCCAAAAATCCAACAACCAAACATTAAAACATCAGAATAAATATTGCATCCTACATAAGAAACACTAGGAAGTAACATTGATAAAACATTGGTTACTAAGTGGTTCCGAGAAGTTTCATCTTTGATAACCAACAAGACACAAAATTTAATGCCAGCAGCTAATCCCACAGCATCAATAAAATTGGAAATCTGAAGGTAATTCTAATCCATAATAAGGAGAAGAATATCAGATAAGTTAGGATCAGCTGTAAAGTTGAATATAGGGATATCTGTTAAGCATTGATGCAAGGATCCCAGATTATAATTCCAAAAAAGGAAAAGAAATATGTTGATCAAAAAATACAGCATCAACAAATAGAGCATTAAGTAGTATATCTCCCTCCAGCAATGAGTAAACCCCTTATCATTAACAATGGAGGCAGCATTGACAGTAAGACCCCAATCAAGATTGGGGATAGTAAACCAACAGCAGATGTTACACAGTTCAGCAATTGACCAAGTGGGAGTATTAGGATGATGCATCAGCATATTTGAGAGGTACAACAACACTTTATCAGTGTAAGTAACAAAAGCAGGAAGCCCCCAATTAAAAGAAATGCAATTAAACCAATAGCACATGTCATAGAAATCAAAATAGCAAGTAGTATTCGGGTGAAACATTAGCAAAAACTAAGAGAACAACAACACCAATATAAATGGGCATTCAATAAGCATATTGAACGGATCAATCCCATAGGTTAGAGATTAATTTTGAGATAAGGAGTATTGTCAAAATTAACCAAACCATGCAAACGTTTGGGTAGGGTGAGTTGATCAAAGAAGATTATACCATCCAATCTATCTCCTAGATTGGCAAGGTAATCAACACATGCATTACCCTCACACCATACATGAGTGATGTTAAAATTAAATTGGGTAAGAAGAGCTCTAGTTTGCTTGAGAAGGTAGTACAATTCAGTGTTGCTCATTTTGGTGGAAGTTAAAGATCAATCGTGAAGGCATCCACCTTAATCCAAATATTGAGCCAACCATTTTGAAGGAAAATCTCAAGAGCTTTGTACCATAAGCTCAAAATGGACAGAGCAAGAATTAAGGGGTAAAAGCACATAGGACTTTACCATTAAGATTTCAAAATGCCACCACAACTGAACCTTTTTGAGAGCCATCGGTGTTAATTTTAATAGTATGATCATGAGGTTTTACCCAATAAACAATCTTATCATTTCTAGTAGGGTTGATCCTAAGTTAAGACCCGTTTGTTGGCCACAAATTTACAACCTTTGAATTGTTTGTAGTGAATGAGATTGGCATTAAACAAGTCACAAATTTTGTTTTTAATTCTAGCAATTATCCTCATGTGGTTCATGGGGATCTCACAATGTTTTGCATCATTTCTATCCAACCATATGAACCAAATAAGAGTGATAGCAGTTATGACTTTAATGTGACCTTTAATAGTGTTGTCAAAATAAACTTCAAGAAGTTGATATAATGTTAGGGAGCCATTGAAAATGACAATGTTAAAGAGATCATCATACCAAATCTAAAGTTTAAAAGCAATGGACCCATTAACAAATACATGATTCACATTCTCAATGTGAAAGCAGCATTGACATTTTAAAGGTAATTGAAAACCTTTACCCCACAACAAGGAGTCAACAGAGATGAAGTTTTTCAAAATACGCCAAGTAAGAATAGAATAAGAAGTAGGGATAGTGTTATTCCAAAGTTTTAGAAACACATTGAAAGAATTATGAGTTTCTTTAATGTGAAGCCAAACATTTTTAAAGTTGAAATCACCATTCTATGAGAGCTTAAAAGGATCGATCTTGATTGGTAGGAATGATAGGAATAGTAGTAAGTTTGTTCAAGAGAAAAGAAGGAATATAATCAAGTAAACTTACTGTTCCACATATTATTCTTCGAAAGATTTCACTTTAATAGACATGGAATGGGTAGAGTAAGTCATCAATGGACCCACATCCACTCTAGTTATCTTGCCAAAAGAAGGAGGAGCCCCCAAAAATTAAGGATTGCATCCCATTTGATGGAACAAAGTCTTTTCCAAATAGGAGAGTCTCCGCTTTATAGGGATAAATGAGGGGTGCTTACCATAATATTTAGATCAAGAAATTAGCCCAAAGATTAACTCTAAAATTCCACCAGTTTATAGGAAAAGGCAGTGATAGCTTCTTTGATTGGCTTACATCCAAGACCACCTTCAGGGAGAGTGCGACAACTTTTAAACCAAGAGGTCCAATGCATTCTCTTAGAGGAGTTATTAGAGCCCCAAAAAAATTTGTTAAGGAGACACTCAATTTTGTTAATGATAAAAATTGACCAATGGTTTGGATGAGATATAAAGGCATGGAATTAAGAGTGCTCTTAATCAAGGTGAGCCTACCACCGAAAGAGAGTAAATGAAATTCCCAAACATAAATTTTATTAGAGATTTTCTGGATAAGATCATCAAAAAGATGAGATCTTTTTAGACCTTTAAAAAGTGGAGCCCCGAGATAACTAATAGGAAGTTGATGTTGCTGAAAATTAGTAATTTTGGAGATTTGGTTGAGCCTATTGGTAGGGAATTTAACAGAAGGAATGAAACAACATTTTCCATCATTGAGAAAGAGACCACTTTCTTTGCCAAATTCATTTAAAAGGTTCTTAATAGTTTTAATGTGCTGAATAGAGGCATTGCAAAGATTATAAAATCATCGACAAAACGAGATGAAACAGGAGACCACCATGAGTTTTAAAAAACATGATAGGATTTTTATTGAAAAGATCATTGGGCTCCTCAAAGATATTCAACATAATAAAAGAGAGGGTGAAAGGGGTCTCCTTGTCAAACCCTTGAAGTAAAGAAACCTAGGGACTCACCATTCATAATAGAACCAAACATTGGTAATACAATTTTGATGATGGATGAAATTATCGAAAACCCAAATAAATGTAAGATTTGAAAGAGGAAATCCCATGAGAGGTTATCAAAATCTTTAGAGATGTCTAGTTTGAGGAGGATGTTGCCACCTCTAGGGCATCAATGTCATGAACCACTCTTGGGCAAGAAGGATATTTTTTGGATATAGCTCTATTTTTAATGAAAGTTTGGTTAGGAGAAATAATTTTAGGGAGCGGACATATCCTATTATTAATTAATTTAGCAATGAGTTTTTGAAAGAAGGTGCAAAGGCTGGTAGGTCTAAAATTGTCCCAAGAATCAGGATTATTAGTTTTGGGAATGAGGACAATTGAAGTGCTAGAAAAGTATCTAGGTAAAGAGCTGCCATCAAAGAAATCAACAAGATCAGACTTAATAAAAGGCCAATAATGCTGAAAGAAATGGGTCGTGTAGCCATCAGGGTCAGCAATAAAGTCAGTGTTCATGCTATTGAGAGTAATACTAATCTCAGCTTCTGTAAGATGCAAAGTGAGTAAATGATTTTCATCATTAGTAATCATAGAGGGGATCAGGTGTGTGTTGGAGAGGGATTCTAAGGGAGGGTTGATGTTTAATAAATTTTGAAAATGATGTATGATAGAATCTTTAATTTCATTATTATCAGTGATCCAACTACCATTAATATTTTTGATTTTTTGAATAGAGTTTAAGGCTTTCCTTTTTTTTGAAAAGAGCATGGAAATACCTTGTATTCCTATCACCATCAGCAATATATTTGCTAGCAGCCTTTTGACGCCAATAGGTTTCCTCCATATTCTGATAATTTATCAAGTTATCTTTAGCAGTGTTCAACTCATCAAGCTAACTAGGATCAGTTAAGACAACATCTTCAAGGGAGAAAACTAATTATTCCATAATTTTGAGATTGGCAAAAATATTTTTAAAATGATGGTTGTTCCACCAATTTAGGTTTTTTTTAAGTCTTTTGAGCTTAAGCCAAAGAATCATGCCTTTAACGTATTGCAGTGGGGCCATCCAATTAATGGAAAACAACATTAATGAAATCACAATGTTGGGTCCACATATTTTGGAATCTAAAAGGAGTAGGGAAGGAAAGATTACTAGAAGAAGTTTTGATAGAGATCAAAAGAGAAGCATGGTCAGACAAAGTTCTGCTCAAATGCTCAATAGAAGTGAAGGGCCATTGATTGATCCAAAGGGGATTAAAGAGGGTCCTATCAATCCACTGCCAAAGTCTAGAGTTATACCACGTATAGTCAGAGCAAAAAAAACTAATATTAATTAGGTTGCAATCGAGGATCATATTAGAGAAATCTTCCATGGAATGGATGTTAGGAGAGCAGCCTCCCCTCCTTTCCGAGGAAGCGATAATAGTGTTGAAATCACCCCAACCAAGCGGGTTAATCAAGGAGGCGAAAGTCTTAAGTGATCCCAAAGGATGTTCCTACTCTCTATTACAAGAAGCAGATAAAGGAACCAAGAGCAGAAAATTCACCCAATGAGATTTGAACATTAACCAATTGTTCGAGATCATCAAGGATAGAATGTTGATTAAATTATTCCAAAAACACCAAATTTTATTACTAATATTATAAAAAAATTTTAAAAGCCAAGCGTTCTAGCAACATGGGTGATCTTAGAAGAGTGAATGAATAATAATAACAAAAGGTTATGTTATGAGTGCGACAAAGGATACTAACACGATTGGGATAGTGAGAGTCCCCCAACATTCTAAATAAGAAAATTGATCATAATATGGTGGAAGGAAAAGAGAAAGAGAAAAAATTGAAGGAGAAGAAAAGAGAGCATGAAGCAATTATTTATGGGAAGTTAGAAGATCGAGTGGTTCTAGTGGAGCTATTAGTGAACATTCTAGCTTTAAGGGATTTTTTTTAATAGTTTGAAAAGACCTATCTATGTCCAATGTATCTCCATCGAAGGGAGTGGTGGTGATATTCGATAGGAGCGATCTATCAAAGTATTCTAATGGTGATTTCTCCTTCTTATGTCGAGTTTGGTTGAGAAATTGGATTAGCAAGGATATCACTCTGTAGGATAATAGAAGGAGAGGTTGTGACACCATTAATAACATAAATTTCATTGTCATTCCATGATGATTATTCAGATTTTGGTTCGCCACCAAGGTATCAACATTTTTCAGAACAATTCCAAAATTAGTTTTGAATTTTGATCCAACTTGAGATTCTCATTCAAATCACCATTATGATTCATTGAGTCAAGGGATTGTCTTGTGATGCCAAATTATTACAAGTAAGATGTTAATTAAGTTATCATTAGTTTCCTCACAAACCTCAATATCATTATTTTTACCGTTGATTGTTCTCCAAATGATCAAGAGATAATAAAGGGTAGGTAGGAGGGTGAGTTCCATTTTGAGTAGCTTTAGGCACATAAGTTAACTTATTGGTTTTCATTTCCTAGAGTGGGATTAGGATCCGACAATTTATTCTTTTTAAGATTAGGGTGTAACATAAAGCATTCAGAGTGATCATTACCATGGATCTTATAGTGTGTACAAAAAATAGGGAAATTTTCAAATTCCACTTTCTGATTATACCTGGTTTAGGGTTTAGGGTTAGGTTTTAGGGTTTTAGGGTTTAGGGTTTAGGGTTAAGGTTTAATGTTTAGGGTTTAGGGTTTCAGGTTGTAGGTTGTAGGTTTAGGGTTTAGGGTTTAGGGTTTTAGGTTTAGGATTTAGGATTTAGGATTTGTTATTTTTTTAATTAAGTAAATAGGTAGGTTTAGGTTTATTTAGTTTATTTTTTTATTTTAGTTTATTTTATTTTTTTAGTTTTATTTAGGTTTATTTTTTATTTTTGTTTAGTCATGTTTAATTATTTTAAGTTTATTTATTTTAGTTTAGGTTTTTCATTTTAGTTTATTTTTTTGGTTTAGGTTTAGGTTTACTTTTATTTTTTAGTTTATTTTTATTTTTATTTTATTTTCAAGGTTTAGGTTTTACTTTTTATTTTTAGGTTTAGGTTTATGTTTCTAATTTATTTTTTTTAGATTTAGGTTTTAGGTTTTATTTTTTAGATAGGTTTAGGTTTAGGTTTATTTTATTTTATTTTCGTTTAGGGTTTAGGTTTAGTTTATTTCAGGTTTGGGTCTAGGTTTAATTTATTTTAGTTTAGTTCATTTTAGTTTAAGTTTAAGTCTATTTTATTTTGTTTATTTTATGTTTAGGTTTTTTTGTTTAGGGTTTAGGTTTTATTTTTTATTTATTTTTATGTTTATTTTTTTAAGTTTAGGTTTTTATTTAGTTTTATTTTATTTTATTTTAGGTTTATTTTACTTTCATTTTATGTTTAGTTTATAATATATTTAGGTTTTATTTTAGATTTATTTTATTTTTTTAGTTTATTTAGGTTTTTATTTTATTATTTTAGTTTAGTTTAGGTTTTTATTTATTTTATTTTGGTTTTAATTTTTTTATTTTATTTTTTGGTTTAGGTTTAGGTTTAGGTTATGTTTTTTATGTTTTATTTTATTTTTTTTATTTTTCTTTAGGTTTTTTATTTATTTTTTTAGGTTTTATTTAGGTTTAGGTTTTAAGTTTTAGAGTTTTAGGTTTAGGGTTTAGGTTTAGGATTTAGGTTTTATAGGTTATTTTAGGTTTATTTAGTTTTGGGGTTTAGGTTTAGGGTTTAAGGTTTAGGTTTTAGGGTTTAGTTTAGTTTAGGGTTTAGGGTTTAGGGTTTAGGGTTTATTTTAGGGTTTAGGGTTTAGGGTTTGGGGTTGTAAGTTTAGGGTTTGTTTTAGGGTTTATGGTTTAAGGTTTAGGGTTTAGGGTTTAGTGTTTTAGGGTTTATGATTATAGGGTTTAGGGTTTAGCGTTAGGGTTTATGGTTTAGGGTGTAGGGTTTTTTAGGGTTTAGGGTTAGAATCTTTATTATTTTTTATTTAAAAGTTTAGGTTTATTTATTTTATTTTTTATTTATTTTAGTTTGTTTTATTTTTTCTTTTTATTTAAGTTTATTTTTTATTTAGTCTTATTTATTTATTTTAAGTTTATTTATTTTAGTTTAGCTTTTTTATTTTAGCTTTTTGTTTAGGTTTAGGTTTACTTTTATTTTTTAGTTTAGTTTTATTTTTATTATATTTTTTAGGATTTAGTTTTATTTTTTATTTTTAGGTTTAGGTTTAGGTTTAGGTTTAGGTTTTTTTATGGTTTTTATTTTAGGTTTTATTTTTTAGTTTAGGTTTAGGTTTATTTTTAGTTTATTTTATTTTATTTAGTTTAAGGTTTAGATTTAGTTTATTTTGGGTTTGGATCTAGGTTTAATTTATTTTAGTTTAGGTTTAAGTTTATTTTATTTTTTTGATTTTAGGTTTTGGTTTTTTTTTTAGTTTAGGGCCTAGGTTTTATTTTTTATTTATTTTAAGGTTTATTTTTTAGGTTTAGGTTTTTATTTAGTTTTTATTTTATTTTATTTTATGCTTATTTTATTTTTAATTTACATTTAGTTTTTATTTCTACATTTATTTTATTTTTTAGTTTAGTTTAGGTTTTTATTTATATTATTTTAGTTTTATTTTTTTATTTTATTTTAGGTTTTATTAGGTTAGTTAGGTTTTTTTTGATTTTTTATTAAATTTATATTTATTTAGGTTTATGTTTTTAATTTATTTTTGTTTTAGGTTTTATTTAGGTTTAGGTTTTAACAGTTTAGGTTTTATTTTAGGGTTTAGGATTTAGGTTTAGGGTTTAGGTTTAGTTTAGTTTAGGTTTAGGGTTTAGGGTTTTGGGTTTAGGGTTTTAGGTTTTAGGTTTAGGGATTAGGGTTTTGGGATTAGGGTTTAGAGTTTTAGGGTTTAGGGTTTAGGGTTTAGGGTTTAGGTTTAGTTTAGGTTTATGGTTTAGGGTTGTAGGTTTAGGGTTAGTTGTAGGGTTTAGGGTTTAGGGTTAGTTTTAGGGTTTATGATTTAGGGTTATGGTTTTCTTTTCTTATTTGATTTATTATTTTTATTTTTATAAAACTAAATAAACCAGTAGGTTTAAGTTTATTTACCTTATTTTTATTTATTTTAGTTTATTTTATTTTTATTATTTTGATTTAGGTTTATTTTTATTTTTATTTAGTTTGGTTTGTTTAGTTTAGTTTGGGTTTTTTATTTTATATTTTTAGTTTAGGTTAGGTTTATGTTTATTACTAGTTTAGTTTATTTTTATTTTTTTTTTAGGTTTAGGTTTTATTGTTTATTTTTTTTTGGTTTAAGTTTAGGTTTCATATTTTTTTTTTTTTTTAGGTTTTATTTTATTTTATTTATGTTTATTTTTAGTTTAGGTTTAGGTATTTTTAGTTTATTTTATTTTATTTTAGGTTTATGTTTAGTTATTTGGGTTTAGGTTTAGGTTTTATTTATTTTAGTTTAGTTTATTTTAGTTTAGGTTTAGGTTTATTTAATTTTATCTTTAGGTTTATTTTTTTAGTTTAGGGTTTAGGTTATTTATTTATTTTAAAGTTTTATTTTAGATTATTTATTTAGGTTTAAGTTTTATTTAGTTTTAATTTTTTTATTTTATGTTTATTTCTTTTTTTATTTTAGGTTTAGTTTTTTATTATTTTAGGTTTTATTTTTTTTAGTTTAGATTAGGTTTTATTTGTTTTATTTTGTCTTGTTTTTATTTTTTATTTTATTTTTTTTAGGTTTAGGTTTAGGTTTAGGTTTTAGTTTATGATTTTTATTTTATTTTATTTTTTATTATATTTTATTTTAAATTTCTATATTTATTTATTTTATTAGGTTTAGAGTTAATTTAGGGTTTAGGCTTGGGGTTAGTTTATGGTTTAAGGTTTAGGGTTTAGGTTTTGGTGTTTAGGGGTTTTTTTTAGGTTTAGGGTTTAGGGTTTAGGGTTTAGTGTTTAAGTTTTATGGCTTAGGGTTTAGAGTTTGGGGTTTAGTGTGAAGGGTTTCAAGGTTTAAGGTTTATGGTTTAGGGTTTAGGATTTTTAAGGTTTAGGGTTTAGGGTTTAGGGATTAGGTTTAAGGTTTAGGATTTTTTTTTTAAAAGATAAATCAAATTCAGATTCAAAATTTCTTCTTTTGTTTATTTAGTTTATTTAATTTAATTTTTTTTATTTTAGTTATTTTATTTTTTCTATTTATTTATGTTTATTTTTTTATTTAGTTTAGTTTATTTATTTTAGGTTACCTTATTTTAGTTTTGGTTTTTTATTTTAGTTTATTTTAGTTTATTTTTTTTTAGTTTTAGGTTTTTTAAGGTTTGGTCTAGTTTTTTTTTTTTTTTTTTGGGTTTAGGTTTTGGATTTTTATTTTATGTTTATTTTTAGTTTATTTTAGTTTTAGTTTATGGTTTTGGTTTAGTTTAATTTAGGTTTATGTTCAGGTTTTTTATTATTTTGGTTTATTTTATTTTAGTTTAGGTTTAGGTTTATTTTATTTTGTTAATTTACTTTTTATTTTAGGTTTAGGTATTTTTTTTTGTTTAGGGTTTTGGTTTTATTTTTTAATTATTTTTAAGTTTTATTTTTAGGTTTATTTTTTGGTATAGGTTTTTATTTAGTTTTTATTTTATTTTATTTTAGGTTTATTTTAAGTTTATGTTATTTTATATTATGTTTAGATTTATTATATTTAGGCTTTTGTTCTTAGGTTTATTTTATTTATTAGTTTAGTTTAGGTTTTATTTATTTTATTTTAGTTTATTTTATTAGTTTATTTTATTTTATTTTAGGTTTTGGTTTAGGTTTAATTTAGGTTTAATTTTATTTTATTATTTTATTTATTTAGGTTTGGTTTATTTATTTATTTATTTATTTTAGGTTTATTTAATTTAGGTGTAGGTTTTAGGTTTTAGGGTTTAGGGTTAATGGTTTAGGGTTTAGTGTTTAGGGTTTTAAGATTTAGGGTTTAAGGGTTTAGGGTTTAGTGTTAGGGTTTAGGGTTTAAGGTTAATGGTTTAATGTTTAGGGTTTATGGTTTAGGGTTTAGGGTTTTAAGGTTTAAGGTTTAGGGTTTAGGGTTTTAGGGTTTAGGGTTTAGTGTTTAGGGTTGTTGGTTTAGGGTTTAGGGTTAGTTTTAGGGTTTAGGGTTTAGTGTTTGGGTTTTATTTTTTTTATTTATTTTATTTTATTTTTTTATTTTTTTAGTTTAAGTAAACTCTTAGCTTTCGATTTATTTAGTTTAATTTTTATTCATTTTAGTTTATTTTATTTTATTTTGATTTAGGTTTATTTTATTTTGCTTAGTTTAGTTTATTTATTTTAGGTTTTATTTTAGTTTATTTAGGTTTAGGTTTATTTTAGTTTAGTTTATTTTTATTTTATTTTTTTTATGTGTAGGTTTTATTTTTCATTTTAGGTTTAGGTTTATTTTATTTTTTTTAGGTTTGGTTTAGGTTTTTTTATTTTAGGTTTATTTTAGGTTTTACTTTTTTTAGTTTAGGTTTAGATTAATTTTTAGTCTATTTTATTTAATTTAGTTTAGGTTGAGGTTAAGTTTTTATTTATTTTAGTTTAGTTTATTTTAGTGTAGGTTTAAGTTTATTTTATTTTTATTTTACGTTTAGGTTTATTTCTAGTTTAGGGTTTAAGTTTTATTTTTTATTTATTTTGGGTTATATTTTTTAGGTTTATTGTTTAGGTTTATTTAGTTACATTAGTGAAGACTTGCTCTAGGGTGAGCACAATCTTTACATTATAGTGGATGTTGGAAGATCTGAGCTATCCAGTTGGTTGGTGTCGGTCAATATTATGAGTCTAAGAAGCACTTAGGATCAGATCTCAAACTTCAAAAGAAAGGATTATGTTGAGGATTGAATGAACAAGGAGATAGGGCCTTGTGGTGTGGGGGGAACACCACGAAGATCATAGGGGGGGTACTTTTTGAGGATATTGGGTACAATATTGAGGTATGATGTACAACCTCGAAAGATAGAGGCATCACCCTACAATGGACCAAATCACGTAATATGGAATCCTAAGGCATGATGGGTCTTGTAATGTATTAGAGATTTTTCCCCTAATTTATATGGATGAATGAAGTAGGGTTTATATTAAACCAGGTTCTTAAGTTCCCTGGAGGTAAGCCTCCTTAATTACATCTTAGGAAATGAAATTTTTAAGAATACTCGATTAAGTGATAATTATCATCTATTTTCAAGGTTACTATCAAAGGATTGGTTGTATTTGGAAAATTGGGAAGTTCAAGGAGAAGACTTATTCTTGGAATCCAAATGAAATAAATAGGAAATGCTCATGATACTATGAAGCCAAGTGAGCATTCCAATCTATCCTATGGTTGGGCTTTATAATTTTGAAGTTGAGGAGATTTATTTATTTTGAGTTTAAATTTAAGATTACTTGCTTATAATCCACCAACACAAGGCGGATTGGGTTATTATAGTGGTTAGCCCAAATTTGGCATTGATTTGATTTGAGCAGATAGGCAAAGTGGGTTATTTCAAGTCAATTGGAGTTGATTTGGTTAGGTTTGGCTCAATTTGACTAATTTAGGTCAAATTGGTTGGTTTTAATTAATAGGTCAAAAACCGTTGAGTCAAGTTCATATGATCATTTGGGATGTTTTGGTTCAATTGGTTTGGTTAAGTTTGGCTTAGATTTAATTTTGGCTCATTTGAATTCATTTAGGTCAAATGGGTTGTTATTTGACCAAATTGGCCAAATTAGGTTGGGTGTTTAGGTTTAGTTGATGTTGAAGATGATTTTGGCTTTGGTTTCAATTAATTTAGATTTTGGTTATGATTTAGGCCAACTTGAACCTTTAGGTCGATTTATTAGTTGGTCAATTGGGTTCAATTTGGTCCAATCATTTGGTCAACTTCAACAATTTGAATGAACTTACCATTGGTCAAATAATTTAATTTATATTTATTAATTTGGTTTGTCAATTTGGGTCAACTTATCAGAGGGCCAATTGAGTTTGGTTTAACTCAATTGAAGGTCAAGTCATATTCAAATAATGATTTTGATTTGGTAAAATCATTGGTTCCAAAGGATTTGGCTTGCAATTTGGCTAGTTTGGGTTAATATGGGTTAAGGGTTGACTTGGTTTGACCAATTTGTGATAATTGATAAGGTGATCAAAATCATTTAGGTTTTGATAAGCTTGGTTTAATCCAATTTTGGTAGGATTACAACTTGGCTCAAAAATTGGCCACTTTGGGTCAAGCAAACCAATTAGGTTTAGTTGGGTTGATTTTGGGTTGAGTTTGATTTATTTGAGTTTATTTATGGATTTGGGATTGATATATAAATTTAATTACAATTGGCTTGGGTTTAAATGGGTTTTGGTTCATTTGAGCATTTCAAGTCAAAAGGGTTAAGTTTGGTTTGACTTGGGTTGATTTTGATTTGGCTTGATGATTGTAGATTTCATTTAGATTTGCAAATATGGTTGAAGGTAAGATTGATTCATGAGAAAATCAATTGAATTTGGGTTTTAGAAGAATTTGGCAAAGTACAAAAGTCATGTGGCTTGGTTTGATTTTTGATTTGGTTTGATTTAGTTTTGATGATTTAAATGTATATTTCATTTAAATTTGTGAAGATGATTGAAAATATGATTGATTTGTGAGAAAATCAATTGAGTTTGACTTTATTTGGATTAAGATTTGGCTAAGTCCATGGGATAGGTCCTATGGCTTTGGAAGAGTTTTGATAAATTTGATTTAGTTTGATTTAGTTTGATTTAGTTTTGATTATTTCAATGTAGATTTGATTTAGATTTTGGAAGATGATTGAAGACATTAATTGATTATGAGAAAATCAGTTGATTTTGGATTGATTTGGATTAAGATTTGGCTAAGTCCATGGGATAGGTCATATGGCTTAAGAAGGGTTTCAAGTTTGGATTTGATATGGGCTTCAATCATTTGGTTTTGGAATTTTGGTTTGGATTTTGATTTTATTTTGATGTTTGAATTAAAATTGATGTTTGGTTTGAGAAGGTGAACATGTATTGGATTTGGGTTGTAGGGTAGGTGGATTATTCTAATCCTTCAGGCATAACCTAATCCTATGGTTAACCCTTCCAAGTCTTTAGGATTAGGTTAAGTGTTTACCTAATTGTTAGAGGTGTCTAGCTAGATTTCTTAGTGTCCAGGCTCTCTAAGATGGCAATATTGCACTCCCCAAATGAGGTCAGAGCCTTAGGTTCCATAGTGTTGCCCTTGGAGATAGATGATGAAGGCAAGTTTCAAATTATACTGGATACATCTTTCAATGATTAGCGGACCATGGATACATGAGAACAACATATTTCATTCTACATCTTATGAAGTTAGTGAGAGGTGGGATCATCTATGTGTCAAGGAGATCACAAGCCATTTATAGCTCACGAGGTCAACATATATGAGGATACTCTCCCTCAAAATCAACTATATTCTTGAATTGGTTAAAGTTCAAAAAAAAGGAAAAAAAAAAGAAAATAAATGAGAAAATGAAAAAGAAAATTAGGGTTTAGGGTTTAGGTTTAATTTAAAGGTTTAGGGTTTAGGGAATGTTTAGATTTAGTTATGGGTTTAGTTTTAGTTGTTTATGTTTTTTAGGTTTGGTTTAGGTTTATTGAGATTTTAGTTGGGTTAGTTTATAATTTAGGTTTAAGTTTAAGGTTTAGGTTTAAGTTATAGTTTAGGTTGAAATTAGTGTTTAGGGTTTATTTTTAGGTTTAGTTTAGGTTTAGTTTAGTATTTAGTTTAAATTTTATTAGGGTTTAAATTTTAGTATTTATAGGTATAGGTTTTAGTTTAGGTTTAGGTTTATTTAGGTTTAGTTTAGTTTAGGTTTAGAGTTAGTGATTTATAATTTAATTTTTAAAAAAATTTCTTTAGGTTGATTTATTTGTTTAGTTTTATTTTTATTTTTATTTTATTTAGGTTTATTTTATTTTTTATTTAGTTTAGTTTATTTATTTTAGGTTAATTTATTTTAGTTTAGGTTTTTAATTTTAATTTATTTCTTAGGTTTAAGTTTAGGTTTATGTTTTTTTTTTTTGTTTAGTTTTATATTTGTTTTATTTTTTAGGTTTCGGTTTTATATATTATTTTCACATTTAGGTTTTTATTTTATTTTTTTAAGTTTAGGTTTTAGGTTTTTATTTTAAGTTTATATTTAGGTTTTTTTAGTTTAAGTTTAGGTTTACTTTTAGATTATTTTATTTTATTTAGTTTAGGGTTTAGGTGTTATTTATTTTGGTTTAGTTTATTTTATTTTGTTTATTTTAGGTTTTGATTTTTCTTTAGTTTAGTGTTTAGGTTTATTTTAATTTTTTCGGGTTTATTATTTAGGTTTAGGTTTTATTTTATTTTATTTTAGGTTTATTTTATTTTTATTTTACATTTAGTTTTTATTTTATTTAGGTTTTTATTTTTTTAGTTTAGTTTTATTTTGGTTTTTTATTTTATTTTAATTTTAGGTTTTGATTTAGGTTTAGGTTTTTAATTTATTTTATTTTTTATTTTATTTAGGTTTAGGTTTCTTTATTTATTTTATTTTTAGGTTTTATTTAGTTTAGGTTTAGGTTTTTAGGTGTCTTGAGTTTAGGGTTTAGGGTTTAGGGTTTAGTGTTTAAGGTTGTTGGTTTTAGTGTTTAGGATTTTTAGGGTTTAAGGTTTAGGTTTTAGGTTTAGGGTTCATGTTTTAGTTTAAGGTTTAGTATTTTAGGTTTTTTTTTTAACAGAGAACAAATTCATATTCAACATTTCTTCTTTTCGATTTCATTAATCAAGTAACAGGGTAGTGAGGTAATCAAATGACCTCCTTGGGGCTTTAAAACCTCATTCAGAGATGTCCATATATTCTTACAATTCTTATATAAATCAACACATGAATAGACTTAAACTATAAGCACATGCATTTTGTTATGTATTTGTAACTTGCATCATATATTATTATTCATTTATAACCTTTTGAAAAGTAAATATGGATTTAATAGTGATAATAGCCACACATATATTAAATTAAATCAACATGGCTTACATAAAGGAAATCCATTTTATTTTACTTGATTTTGATAAGATGGATGCATGAATTCAAATGACATACCAAATTTAACATGATTGGAAAGAGGACAATCAAATATATGCATGTGATTCATTCAACCAAACTAGTTCTTAAGGACAATCAAATCAATTAAGATTATTTAAAGCAAACCAAAGCTTCTATATTAATTAAGTTTTGGATTTGATTTGATTAAAGAGGAAAAGATAAATCATTGTTTTAAACCCATTCCCACATTAGTGATTTGATTTACTTTAAGAAAATGTAATTAAGTTGATTTTATGGGTTAATTAAGTTGAACCTCTAATTAGATGAATTAATTACCCTTACATATGTCACCTTAAAGTAATTAACTAAATAATTATGAGCCAACATGATATGTATAAAAAGAAACTACAATGATCCTAGAAATAAAAGGGGAATGCAATTATCTCATGATTAATAGTTAATTAGATTAAGGGACATTAATTACTCTTATGGTTTTTTGTGGACTAACCATAATTTCATTAAACTCCTTTAGGTTATTAAACACCTAAAGATCTACCCATAATTTAATTAATTAATCATGTGATTATGATTTCAATTTGACTAAGTGATTTAATTAATTAGTTAAATCTTTAAAAAAAGGTGAAATGAAATTGGGAAAGGGGTCCCAACCTATTAGTTCACTTACTATTGAATAATGATTAAATAATTAACCAATTTTATTTCTCATGGGATTAATTAACTTTAAAAGTAGTTAAATTTAATTAGTCAATTTTTTTCTAATTAAGTGAGCAATAAATCCCAAGAAAATCATGAGAGGGGTCATCCCATTAAATTAACCAATAAATTTTGGGATTAATTGCTCAAGTAAAGAGTAATTAAGCAATTAATTTTTGATTAAACTTTAATTACTATTAAAATTAGTTAAGATCATTTTTAATTAATTCTCCTAAATACTTTAAAATGAGTATTTATTTGATTTTTTTATTTCTCTATGATTTTTTGTGATATTTAGAAGTTTTGGCCTTTAAAAATGATTAATTAAAGTAAAGATCGATCATATGATTAAATTTTTATCCTTTTATGATTTTTTTTATGATTTTTATAAGTTAAAAATGATCAATTTTAGAAGTTTTAGCGTAATTAAAGCCTAATCTCTGGCACCGTACGGCGTGCTTTATGGCAGATTGGCTTCTTAAAACTTATCCAACTGAATGCCTAAATGTTGGTAGCAGATGCGCTTTCTCGTTCGCCATCTGATCTAAGTTCAGATGGCTATGATTAATCCTATAGCTTAATAAGATTAAATAAGATCATCAGATCTAATCATTGCATTGTTTAATCACTGCAATGATGCATGATCATGCAGTGAGGATAATGGAGTCCATCACCATTGCTCACTTGATCAGCTTACGAAACGGTCAACTCTCCCACCTTCCGACATCGATCGGAGGATCCAACGGTCAAGATCACATGAGATGCAAGTTTTTTCTTGCTCCAACCCATTTTTGCCTAAGGATCAATTTTGGAAGCATACCTCACTCGAGCTCAAGGCGATGGCTGAGCGATTGAGGAAGCATGATCTAGTGGAGACAAAGCCCTATTGAGCAGTAATTGGATCAATTTCTTGACGTTCACTTGAAATGCCATAAACTAATAATTTGGAGCTTGGCTTTGATCAAAGTCACACCTTTAGTGCTCAGGAAGCTTGGGATATGATTTGTTCTTGCTTGACAAGGCCTAGGGAAGGTGCGTGCAAAGTTAATTTGAGTTTGATGGAGAAATGGGAAAGTTAGGTCAAAAATAGGAGTGTCATTTTTTGGGACGTATGGGAATGGCGTACTTTGATCTATGAATGAGCTTGGGAGCTTAGGGAATGGCTCTAGTAGCTCATCTTGGGTAGCTAAAGCTTTGAGGAAAAATTTTTGTTTGTGTTTGAGTGGAAACGAGGGGGTGTATACCCCCCTTCATCTTGATTAGATGGTAGGATTGGGTTTGGCTTCTAGTGCTTGTCCGGACCATTTCAAGGAGTTGTGGGTGGCAGGGAGGAGGTGAGTTGGCTCGGCTTGGTTGGTTGAAGGTGTGGAGGTGGCTGCCAAGGAGGAATCATGGGTGTCCTATGGGTTTCAAATGCTCCAATGGAGAGGATGAGGTGATTTCACCACCCATGGGTCATGACCAACCACCCTTGGGGTTGGGTAGTGTCTAGGTGCCTAGGTGGATCATTGGGAGAGTATCAAGTGGAATGGAAATGACCACTTACATGTGTGATTTGTCTCGTGTGATGCCCTTGACCCAAGGGTAGAATGATCATTTGGCCTTAGATTTAATTTGGGTAGATTTGAAATGAGCCAAAAGTGGTCAATTGGAGTTGATTTAGTTAGGTTTGACTCAATTTGAGTCATTTAGGTCAAATTAGGTTAAGTTGGGTCAAGTTGACTAATTAGTCAAATTGGGTCAAACCAAGGGTTGGGTCAAGTTCATATGATCATTTGGGATGTTTTGGTTCAATTGGTTTGGTTTAGTTTGGCTTAGATTTGATTTTGGCTCATTTTAATTCATTTGGGTCAAATGGGTTAAGTTTAGGCTTGGGTTGGTGTTGGTGTTGGTTTGGGTTTTCTTGACCAATTAAAGATGATTGTAGGCTTTGGTTTCAATTAATTTGGATTTGGTTTTGATTTAGGCCAACATGAACCTTTAAGTCAATTTGGGCTACGTAGGTCGATTGGGTTCAATTGGGTCCAATCATGGCTTTAGTCAAGTTCAACAATCAATTTGGAATAAACTTTAGCCATTGGTTGCAATCAATTTGGTTTATATTTTTGATTTCACCCAATTTGGTCTTTTAGGTCAATTTTGGTCAACTTGGGTCAAGATGGCCAATTGGGTTTGGTTTGACTCAATTGAAGGTCAAGTCATATTCAAATATTGATTTTGATTTGGTATGAATCATTTGTTTCATGGGATTTTGCGTAGGTTGAAATTTGGCTAGTTTTGGTTTATATGGGTTGAGGGGTTGACTTGGTTAAATGACCAAGTTGACTTGGTTTGACTAATTTGTGATAATTGATCAACCTAGGGTGATCAACAATCATGATGGGAGGTTTTGATGGGCTTGGTTCAATATAATTTGGGGATTAGAACTCGGCTCAAATAGGTCAAATTGGCCACTTTGGGTCAAGTAGACCAATTGGGTTTAGTTGACCTGATTTAGGGTTGAGTTTGATTTAGTTGAGTTTATATATGGATTTGGGATTGATATTGAATTTCAATTGGCAGTTCAAATGGGTTTTACTTGGGTTGATTTTGGTTTGGCTTGTAGATTTCATTTATATTTGTGAATATGATTGAAGGTATGATTGATTCATGAGAAAATCAATTGAATTTTGGTTTTGGAATGAAGGAATTTGGCTAAGTCCAAGGAGTTTGGTCATGTGGCTTAGGTTTGGATTTTGATTTGGTTTTGATGATTTAAATGTATATTTCATTTAAATTTTTGAAGATGATTGAACATATGATTGATTTGTGTGAAAATAATTTTAGTTTGACTTGATTTGGATTAAGATTTGGCTAAGTCCATTGAATAGGTCATATGACTTAGGAAGGGTTTTGATTTAATTTGATTTAGTTTGATTTAGTTTTGATCATTTGAATGTAGATTTGATTTATATTTAGGAAGATGATTGAAGATATAAATTTATTATGAGAAAATCAATTGATTTTGGATTGATTTGAATTAAGATTTGGCTAAGTCCATGGGATAGGTCATATGGCTTAGGAAGGGTTTCAAGTTTGGATTTGATCATGGGCTTCAATCATTTGGTTTTGGAATTTGGGTTTGGATTTGGATTTGAATTTATTGTTTGAATTGAACTTGAGGTTTGGTTGAGAAGGTGAACATGGATTGGATTTGGGTTGTAAATGGGTGGATTATCCTAATCCAGGCATAACCTAATCTTGAGGTTAACCCTTCTAAGTCTTTAGGAATAGGTTAAGTGTTTATCTAATTGTTAGAAGTGTCTTATGACTAGGGAAGTCTTAGTATCTAGAAGACTCCTAAGTCTAAGATGGGAAGATTGAATCTACACTCCAAACATGAGGTCAACAAGCCTTAGGCTCCATAGTGTTACCTTTGGAGATAGATGATTGGAAGACCGAAGCCAAGTTTCACATTATAGACTCGGATACATCTTTCAATGCTTTGCTTGAAGACCATGGATACATGAATACATATTCTCTACATCAATGTATGAAGTTTAGAGGTGGGATCATCTACTGTGTCAAAGGAGATCTCAAGTCATTTACAATTCACGAGGTTAACATATATGAGGATGTAGCTTACTACCTCCCTCAAAATCAACAAGTTTATCCTCGTGAACTTGGCTAAAGTTTAAAAATAAAATAGAAAGAAAAAGTAAAAAGAAGAAAGAGAAAAAGAAAAAGAAAATAGAAGAGAAAATGAAAAATAAAATAAAAAGGAACAAAAGTAGACTTGGAAGAGGAAGTGGAGCCTGACATTAGATTCCACCCACAGTTCATTACTTCATTCAAAATATGGGTAGGATGACCTGACCTCCAACAGGTAGAGGAAGAGGCCAGTTCAGAGGCAATCCTATGGGTGGAAAACCTACATATTGGACACCCAATAGAAGATATGTCCCAACTACCAGGAGTAATCCTGCTGTCCATATAGACGTAGAATCTAGTTCATAGGTTGAGTCTTATATGGTTAGCACCTAGCTCTTCTAGATTCCCTTGGAGGTGACACTTGAGTGATAGATGAAGGCGGGCTCCAAAGCAAAGCATAAGTGTATCCAAGTCTATATGTGAAAGTTAGGCATTATTTGGGAATCTTAGCTTTAACCCACTTTCCTTCAAAAAAGAGGGTTTGGTAGTTAAAGCTCTAAGTCATCCAGTGTGAAGACTAGAGGTTCTTTGGAGCATCATCCTCAAGTCAAGAGTTGATGTAGAACTTGAGGATGATTTATATAAAGATTTAATAGAATTATCTTTTGATTAGTACTTGCATTGTGTTCATAATTTAGTAAAGAAAGGGTTAATCCCACATACTTAGTCAAATCATAGGGTAGACTACTTCAAAATAATCTGGAATAACAAATGCAAAAGCTCTCAATCAAGGCTAGGACTAGGATTCAGTACAATGGGTCCAGTCGATGATGATGAAGACTGCTTAGTCATCACTAATCATTTGGAATCTAATAGGTTCTTTTGAAATCACATTAATTCATAATGAGGAGCTATGCTTAAAAATTTCTTATGATCCAAATAATTTTGAAGTCAAAGATGCACCGCCATAGTTCAAAGAAGAGATCAAGTCAACCATCAATGAGCTCATGGAAATCAACTTAAGAACATCAGTTCTTTGTTAAATGAAATTGAACCAATGACTTAGTTAGTATTATGAGTTTAAGGACATCTTTGCATGAGTTATGAAGAGATGCTGGATTATCTCAGCGGTCCATACTAATAGAACTCTGCTAACCTATCAAGGAAGCTCCAAGATGCATGTGATTAGATATAGAACAATAAGACTTTTTTGAAGTCAAGAAATTGATCGATGTTGGCTTCATGGAAAGAAAAATACCTACGGTTAGACATCTCCTGTTAAGAAAAACAAATTGACAAATTCACATATGCATCAATTTTAGGGATTTAAGTTAGGCATGTCCAAAAGAAATTTCCACTACCAATCTCAAGATGATGGTGACATTGCCTCATCTCATGTAGTCTTCTCTATTTCATGATGGCTCATCTGGATATAACCAAATAAAGATGACCCCTGAAGATAAAATAAACACTACTTTTAGAACCCCGATTAGAATCTATATCTAAAAGGTCATGCATTTAGCCTTAAAAATGATGGTGCTATATACTAACGGGCTATGACTCGAATCTTCGAAAAACTCATTCATCATTTAGTAGAGTGCTATGTTGATGATCTAATGGTCAAAATAGAGAAAAAATACCATCTCTTTGACTTGAGAGTAGTTTTGAAGTTTGATAATTTAACCTCAAAATTAACCCCCTAAAGTGTGCTTTCGGAGTAGCTTCAAGAAAATTACTTGGGTTTATTTTTTGACACTAGGGAGTCAAAATCAATCCGAAGAAGATCAAGGTGATATTAGAAATGCCACCCCCTAAAAGTTTAACTCAACTCAGATCATTCCAAAGGCAATTTTTATATCTAAGATGCTTTATATCCAACCTATCAGGATGATGTCAGTCATTCTCAGTACTTGTCAAAAAGGATGCCAAGTTCAAGCGGGATGACAAGTGTGAGCATGCCTTCAAAGACATCAAGCATTACCTGATGAAGCTATTGGTTCTAGCAACCCTATATCGGGCAAGCCGCTCATACTTTACACTGCTATGTTAAATGACTCCCTTGGTGCATTATTTACCCAAGCAAATGATGAAGGGAAGGAAAATGCACTCTACTACTTTAGTCATTGTCTAATCCCTACTGAAGCTAATTATCCACCCATTGAAAAGCATTGCATATCTTTATTCTTTACATCCCAAAAGCTACAACACTACATGCTTCCTCATAAGGTGAAATGAATCTCTATGATCAAACTACTACCATATCTCATGACACGGCCAATGCTATATAGACGATTGGCATGACGGTCCATGATCCTCTCACAGTTTGACATTACCTTCTACATGGTGAAAGATAAGCTAGTAAATTTCTTGGCACACCCACTTTCTGCTCTCCACTTAGTGATGATCTCCCGATGAACAAATCATGAACTTAGGGGATACTAGCATTCACCTGGGAGATGTACTTTGATGGTGCGCTTCCTCTATGAGGAGAAGAACCAATCTACTATTCTAAGATAGGCGGGGGTAGAAATAGTTTCTTAACTCGAATGTGATGTGATTCTCATATCATCTATCTAATCATTGCATCAATAATGAAGCTGAATATGAGGCTCTGATTTCTGGTTTGGAGTTAGCCATTACTCTAAGCATCCAAAACATCAACATCTTTAGGGATTCTTAGCTAGTTATCAACCAAATCGTTGGGTCCTATAAAGTTATAAAGCCCAAGCTCCATCATTACCATGAGTACATCATGGAGTTGTTGGCCCAAATCCTAGAGATTACCATTTATAAGATTCCTTAAGGAGAGTCATAGCATATTCTTTAGCCAAGCTTTCCATGGAGTTGGCATGCCCGGAGGATGAGTCCATATAAATAAAGATTTAAAATAGACAAGTCTTATCCCTTATTGATATTGAACTCATCAAAAAGTGCTCTCTTGAATGGAAGGTTCCATTGCCATGAAGGACAAGGAGGAGTTGGGTGGAAACCATTCATGGATTACCTAAATAAAGGCAAACTTCATCAAGAGAAGTCCCAAGCCATCGGATGAAGTAGAGAGCACTTTCTGCTCTTGTGGATGGTTTCTTGATCTTTTGATCATATGTGGTTACATTATTTTAGCACAAAGACCATAAGATGATGACCGAGGTACATTCAGGATTATGTGGAGCCAACCAATCCAGTCCGAAGATAAAATGGATGATCAAGAGACTAGGATAGACGGTCATCGATGATCAAATATTGCATGGATATGGTGGATGCCACCAATGTCAAATACAGTGTGGTCTACACCAACAACATTTTACATCCTACATTGGCCTCATGGCCATTTGAGTGTTGTGAGATAATGGGTCGATTGATCCTCCAAGGTCATCAATTCATCTTAGCTGCTACTTTTCCAAATGGGGCTGAAAGAGGTCATAACTTATGTGCTCCAATTTTATAGAAACCATATCATATATAGGTTGAGTCCCTCGATGAATTATATTTGATAATGGTACATTCAAGAGCACCGAGATCAACAACTTTGCGAGACATAGTATAGATTGGAGATTTTTTACCATCAACTATCAAGGGAAAAGCTTAGCGAAGCCTTCAACAAAACTCTCATTCAAATACTAAAGAAGACACTAGACAAAAAAAATGATGGCATGAGCATTTATTTGAAGCCTTGTGGGCCTACCACACCATATATAGAACTTGAATTAGAAGTCCTTAGTGTATGGGTCCAAAGCCATTTTAGCATTAGAAGTCCAACTCCCATCACTAAGGATAGATATGGGTAGCAAGATCATAACATAGTAGAATGCCAAATTGTGGTTAGAAGATCTCGAAGGTATGGAGGACAAACGCTTGCAGGCAGGCCAAAAAGTCAAGTTGTACAAAGCTAAAATGATTCAAGCTCACAACAAGTTGGTCCGTCCTAGAGCTTTTCAAGTAGGAAAGCTTATTTTGGTTTTAAGGAGACCAATTGTTTTTATAAGATGGGAGGCAAGTTTGAACCCACTTGGGAAGGCCCTTTTCTATAGATAAGGCCTACCAAGGAGGATCTTATCAGCTTATTAATCATAGGGAGAGCACCCAATGCTTCCAATCAATGGGCTCTACTTATAGAAATATTATAAAAAAATTTTGAAAAAAATATCATCAATGAAAATTCCATTTTGAATTCAATCTCTTCCATGTTGAAAGTATTCTTGTTTACGAATCTGCCATGATGTATTTAAGGTAGGTGTAAGGAACCCAAGCGGTATCCTATCCTTCATTGACACAACACAAACATATAAAATAAACACATATCTTTTTTTCAGTACTGGTTGAGATAACCACAGTGGCACTCAATTTGCTCTAGGTCAGCTAATGTGCTACACCTTGTGTCACCCAGTGGTCTTCTTTGGAGGATGTAAGTCACTACACTTTCCTTTCTTACTTGGCCACTACACACCAACAAGTGCTTTGTTAGTTTAGTAGGCCTTACCACGTGATCGGTAAGCTACCTCATGTTAGTTTCATTTAAGAGGATGTGAGTCTTCTACACTTTCTTCTTAGATTCTCCTTTGTGCACTAATGTCAAGTATATTTGAGGTTTAGATAAGTCCCAGTAGCTCCTTCCCTCTTGCTTCAAGTCTAGGTCAATCCTTCCTTGGGGATCCCTTAGTCATTCGTTAGATAACATCTATCTCATAGATGATATCCCAATGATCAGTTCTACTTAGAATGTTGTAAGCTACACATGCTTTCTTTCCATGATCATTGAACAGGCACCTTAGGTTGGTTTGTTCTCACTATGATGGATACACCACTCATGGATACAGTTGGTTGGTTCTCACCTTAGGATACACTCATGGCGGATGTAAGTCTACACTTTCTGAGTTGGCCACCATACAACTATAGGCTTTCTTTTCGGGAGGATACCCCTAAACACCTCCCTTGTGGGCACTATATTTGGATCACATCTTTGTGAACCCATTTAGACACTACGTTACTATCAGATTGATGTTCCTTTTCTGGTACCACCTATGGTTGGAGAATTCATTCTGTGGATGTGTAGATTCTCCCTTAGTCCAGTAAATCTGAGACAAGTCAAGGATGACATAGCCCCTTCTCAGTGTGGTCCCTTGCACACCAAAAGGGTCCATGCAAATATATAAATAAAATATGTATTCACTTGTGGATCAAGAGGACACCCCTAGTAGTACCTTTTCCTAAGCAGGTATCCTATCTTTAAAGCAGTGTCAGCAATACTCCCTATAGGAATCACCTGACTACTCTTGAGTTGATATAGGTCCCCAACTCCATTCACTCAGTAGTTGTCCCTAAGTCGGGTTTGATTTATTGTACTTCTAATAGGTCACACCAGTGGTTGTTCCCTACTTTAGAAGATGTAAGTCTGCTACGCCTTCTTCTTAGCATAGTTGTTGCACACATAAAGGCAACCCCTTAGGTTGGCTAGCTCTACCCCACGACTAGTAGACTATCCCTTTGGATTTTTAAATCTGAGGTAGGACAAGCTTGATATAGCCCCCTTCTTAGTGGGTCCATCGCGCACCGATATGGTCTATAAATTAAATCTTTCAAATTTGATCGAGCTCACATCCCAGTGAATATGCCCTCAATTTGAAATCAAAAAACCATATATCAAATCACATGAAAAGATAAAATTAATCGACTACTTTTGAGTTAACATAAGTCCCCATCAACATTCACTTAGTAGTCTCCCAGGTTAGTTCAATTTGTTGTGCATCAACAGTCACCAGTGGTTGTTCCTTGCTTTGGAGATGTAAGTCTTGCCTTCTTCGCAGTTGCACACCAAAAGGCAACCCCAGGTTGGCTAGCTCTATCCTGGCAGACTATCCCTTTGGATTTATAAACTGCGAGGTCAAAGTTGATATGGCCCCTTCTATGGGTCCATTGCACAGAGTCCATACATTAACTAAGATTAAATTAAACCCAATCTAATTTTTCCCAGTAGAGATAAATCACACTCTTCTCCCCAATGGAGCCCCAAATCATATTCAAACAAATCAAATTCAAAACCAACCTCCCTAGTGGAGCCAAATTAAACCAACTCCCTTAGTAGAGTCTAAATCAAAGAAATCAAAAACTCTTATCCCAGATACATCCCCAAACAAATCTATGAAATCAAATGCAAATCCAAATCCCCAGAGGATAGCCAGAACCTACTTCCTTAGTGGAAGGTTCATATATCCGATCCACAGTGGACTCGAGCCCATATCTCTAGCAGATATGCCTCCACATTAATCAAAACAAAATAAATTAAAGTCAATTTGATCTTAATCCCTGGTGGATTATAGATTCTTATCTCTAATGGATCTTCTTTCCATAAATCATATAATCAAATTGAATTCAAACCTTATCCCTAGCAGATTTTCTTCTTATGCTCTCAGACCCTCACATGTCATGTCCAATGCATGTGTGAACCCCTATTCTCCCTTCATGTCCTTGACATGGAATTCTCATCAAATCTTATTTCTTCTCTTATACACACCTTTAATACTTCAACCAAAAGCTTAACAATGTATTCGTTCAAATTACATCATCTTAACATTGTAATCAACATTTTATGATTTATGATGGTGTAAGCTCAAACTAACTATACAATATCATGCTAAACATATTATGGTGTGAATTAACACACTATATTATATTATAATATATGATGTTATGTTATAATTTGCTATAATATAATATATTATCTAACATTACACCTCATTAGAATCGCTTAAAAGAAACAAATAACAAAATTTTCTTAAAATATAAATAATGTTCATTTTGGATGTAAAATTGTTAATTTTCTATTAGAAATGGTACAAAATAGCATAATTTTTTGGGTTGCTTCTTGGTGTTTGCCATGAATTTGGCCAAATTCTTCCATCTCAACCATCAAATTAACATTTTTGTGAGTTTTGACCTAATGTATTATAACAAAAGAAAAACATACTAAAATGTACAATAAGATTTATTAACACACCACATAATATATATATATATATATATATATATATATATATATATATATATATATATATATATATATATATATGTATATATATAATATATTATATTATTACATTACTAATATGATTTCATATAATGTATTATCTTATGTTACACCTTAAATGAATCACTTTAAGCAAAAAAATTATAAAATTTGGAAAAATGAACATTTATTTTGGATGCAAAATTCCATTCTTTTGATTAAATGACACACCATAGCACACCAATGATGTTCCTAAAGCTTACCTTAAATTTGGCCACATCCCATCATCTCAACCTATAAATCAAATTTTTTATGAATTATACTAGTACAAACTCTACTACATCATACTATATAATAAACTAAAATATGCTAAACAACAAGTAGTAATACACAATAGTATAATGCATGATGCTACACTATGTTAAGGCATCCTATATTATAATACACTATAACATATTATATTATATTATATTGCATATCATCACAAAGGATTTCTTAAGATAAAAAAATCATAAAATTAGTCTAAATAATAAAAAATTATATATTTTAGTTGTATCACTTACATATTTTAAATTGAAATAATATATTATGATTCCATGCTCTACCTATTATGAATTTGGCCAAATTCCACCATTTTAAAGTCTAAATCAACATTTTTATAAATAATGCTAGTGTAGGCTCGATTGTATGAATGTAAAATACTAAACAAATTTAAAATGTGCAGAACAATATAATATGATTTATGATGCTATACTACTCTACAACATATAATATTTATTTTGAACATAAATCTTACTTTTAGACTAGAGTGGCATAGCACACCTTTGGTACTACAACTAATTCTCACTTCAAACTTAACGAATTTCATCATCTAATTTATTAAATCATATATTTATGATTTATATTAATATAAACTATAGGGCACAATACCATAATATACCAAAACATTTTAAAACATCTTATAACATCCAAAAACACATCACTACATGCTCAAATATATGATGCTATATTATAATATAATATGATTTAGGGTTAGGGTTTAGGGTATTCAAATCTCTAATAGTCAAGGGAAAGTCTGTTGATGACATTTTCTTTAGCTACCTTAACTATGTTAGGATAAGGACATTATAGATCTACTCTTAATGACATCATTATTCAAGTTTAGGGTTTAGGGTTTGGGGTTTAGGGTTGGGTTTAGGGTTGTAGTTTTTTTAGGGTTTAGGTTTAGGTTTTTTTTTTTAGGAAACCCCTATAGGGTGAATTTTATTGCCACAAAAGAAGGTTACAAGGTCCTTAAGGGATAAACTCTAAAACTCTTTAGTTAGCTAGAGAAAATCCTCTAATTACATCCAAAAGTAGGAATAGTAAAGATACATAGAGATCCAATGGAAGATCTGGGAGTAGAGGTATGTAGAATCAGGAAATGAACCTACAATGCACTTAAAATAGGAAAGTCATAGTATGAAGAGGAAGAATTAGTTATTTTATGAGAGGGTAGCAGAATAATGATTGAAGTGAAATTAGGGGGAGGGCCCAAGATATTCACACCAAATTAGGCAGATGCAAATGTGTGCATCAAGCAACCATTGAATGGATACAACACAAGAGTTACTACCAAACCAATATGGGGTGAAGCCATCATAGCCCACAAACCTCGATAGCACCAAGGATGAAGGATTTATGGTCCTTAGTACACGCAAATCTAAATAAAAAACAATCAATGTATATGAAAATGCAAACCATTATCCCAAATAGGATAACCATACCATTGTATGCACCATAGCATCAAAATCCAACACATGATAGAAAAACCAACCAGAGCCCTCCATGAAACCATGCAGATCAATGAAACTAGCACTTGATCTAGCCATGATCATATTGAAATTATACTAGTAAAGTCAATTCAAGACAAAACCTGATGAAAAAATCACCATAATCAGCCCACCTCTACCAGAGCCAAATAGCGGACCAAAAAAAGGCCAAAAGAAGGAACCATGATACCAGTATTGATGGGAGAAAAAACACAAATGTCCCAATTAAAGAATAGCACAATAGTTGGAGGAATAGAAAAACATTCCCGACTTATTGGAGAAAACCAATAAAACAAAATGCTAGAGTTTAGGTGATGGAAATAAACTAGCACACAAATCTTTAGTGACATAGTAGGGTGTAGGAAAAAAAGGGTTGTTAGAAATATTGATGGGAGAACACAAAGAAACCAGTTTGTATTAGGTAGAAAGGGTGCTAGGATGAATCGATTGTTTTAAAATTAGAAAAAACTAGGAAAATGAGGGGTAAATATAACAAAAAATCTTGAACTTCAATGAACACATATGTATTTTAGTTCAAAGCCATGAATCAACACTTAGAAGCATAGTGTTGACATATATTAAAAAAAATAGAAATAAGATTTGGAAAGAAATATCATTTAACCTACCACTTAAACTCCATCGATTTTAGAAATATATAGCAAAAATAAACCCATATAGTAAAATAGGCCGTAGAAAGACATAAGTGAAAATTTTGTCAATCTGAGATAGAGATAAGCATTTAGTATGAAAGGAAACTTCATATTATGAGATAGCATTATCATCCCATAAGAGTGAGCAAGGCTTATAGGAAGCGAGTTATATCTAGAATAAGGTAAATAGAAGAAAAGACTAATTTTAAGGTATGGTATTTATTACTATTAGGTTAGGTAGATTAGATTGATCAATTTGATCATCTAATCTTTAGATAATATGCATTTCCTTTACATGAGTGATTTTAACAAACTTGAGATATTTGTTTGATTGAGAAGATAATTATTTTATTTACTCATTTTATTATAGGTTAAGATTCAAGAAAAGTTCAATCCAAATGTTAAGGTTTTTCTAGCGATCTTTACTTTATTACGGCCATTAATTAGTAATAGCATTAAAGGATAGGCAAAAGCATAAGTTACCATGCCTTTAAAGTTTTAAAATACCACATCCAAAATTATTTTGAGAAACAAAACCATCGGTGTTAATCTTGATAATATTATCATAGGCTTAATCAATAGACAATCTTATCATCTTTACAATTCAAATGCAGGTAAGACCCAGTTTATTAGCTACAAATTTGCAACCTTTAAATTGATAGTTAGTAATTAAATTGGCATTGAATAGGCATGAATTTTATCTTTGATTCTCGCAATAATTCTTTTATTATTCATAGGAATCCCGATGTTTAGCATCATTTCTATCCATCCATATAAACCAAATGAGAGTGATGTTTATCACTTTAATATGACCTTTAGGTTCTTTGAAAATAAGCCTAGTTGGTATAAAGATAGAGTTCCATTAAAAGATTAATATTGAAAAGATCATCATACCCATAATTTAGAGGGCTCCATTAACAAAGATATGATTCACATCCTCAATGTGATAACAACAATAACATTTAGAGGGTAAGTAAAATCCTTTTCTCCACATAAGAGAGTCCACAGGATGAAATTTTTTAGAATTCTCCAAAGGATAGAATAAGGAAGGTATAGTGTTATTCCAAAGTTTAATACATTAGAGAAGTCATGAGTTTAATATGAAACCAAACATCTTTAAGATTAAAATCTCCATTGTGAGAGAGCTTAAGAGGATTTGTTAGCTTGTTAGAATTAATATATATGTTGGTGAGATTATGTATAAAAGGAGTAGGAATGTAGTCAATAAGCATGATATCATTCCAATTATTATTAGTGAAGGGACTTTAATATCAATAGTGGAATGAGTAGTTAATAAATTATCAATGGAACCATTGCTCAATTATCTTGCCAAAAGAAGAAAGAGCTAGTTGACCCCGAAATAAGGGATTCAACTTCCCATTTGATGTTACAAAGTCTTTTCATACATGTGAGTTACCTTTGTAAGAATAGGTGAGAGGATGCTTACCAGGTATTTGGTCATAAATTTAGCCAAAGACTATTCTTTTCTTTAAAGTTCCACCAAAGTTTATAGAGAATCATTAGTTTAGATCATCTTTTAGTTTAGCAAGGGCTTAGGTTTAGGATTTAGCATTTAGGCTTTATGGTTTTAGGGTTTAGGGTTTATTTTAGGGTTTAGGGTTTAGGGTTTTAGGGTTTAGGATTTAGATAGGTTTAGGGTTTAAGGTATATGATTAGGGTTTAGGGTATAGGTTTTAGGTTTAGGGTTTAAGTTTAGTTTAGGGTTTAGGTTTAGGGTTTAGGTTTTTTAATAGAGAACAAATTGATTCAACATTTCTTTTTTTTTATTTCATCAACCAAGTAGCACCCCAAGTTTTCTAAGACATAAGCGATGACATAGATAAAAAATGAGCACCCATAGAGCAAATCAAAACCATATATAACTAGAACCATCTCTATTGTAGACATAGTTCCATAAGCGATTTATTCTTTAGTTTCTTTAATTCCCATGAACCACCCGACCTCTTGAGTAGTGAGATTGCCATCATATCACGATCTCTCCCTCCACCACCACCACCATTAGCCTTTTTCCCACCTCCATAACCACTACCACCTCCATATCCACTATCACCTTATCCACTAGCACCTCAGATCCCCACCAGGTTGCCTCCATCTTTTATTTTTAGTGAGCTTTATTTTGATGTTCTCATCAAGGTTCTAGCCATTCTTAGGGTTTAGGTTAGTTTAGGGTTTAGGTATAGGTTAGTTTAGGGTTTAGTGTTTAGGTTAGTTTAGGGTTTATGGTTTAGGGTTTAGAGTTTTATTTAGGTTTAGGGTTATTTTTTTTAGGGATTAGGGTTTAGGGCTTAGGGTTTAGGGTTTAGGTAGGGTTTTAGGTTTAGGGTTTTTTAGGTTTTTTTAGGTTTTAGGTTTAGGGTTTAGGTTTAGAGTTGTAGGGTTAGGGTTTAGATTTAGGGTTAGGTTTAGAGTTTAGGTTTAGTTTAGGATTTAGGGTATAGTGTTTTTTTAAATTAAACATGTAGGTTTAGGTTTATTTAGTTTAATTTTTATTTATTTGGGTTTATTTTATTTTTTATTTTTATTTAAGTTTATTTTTTTTAGTTTTGTTTATTTATTTTAGTTTAAATTTTTTATTTTAGTTTATATTTTAGGTTTAAGTTTATTTTTTAGTTGAGTTTATTTTATTTTATTTTAGGTATATGTTTTATTTTATTTTTTAGGTTTAAGTTTAAGTTTTTATTTTTATTTTTTAGTTTAAATTTAGGTTTATTTTTAGTTTATTTTATTTTATTTAGTTTAGGTTTAGTTTATTTTAGGTTTAGGCTTAGGTTTAGTTTTTTTAGTTTATGTTTAGGTTTATTTTATTTTATTTATTTATTTTTATTTTAGGTTTTTTTTTTTTTAGTTTAGGGTTTAGGTTTTATTATTTATTTATTTTAGGTTTATTTTTAAGTTTTTAAGTTTAAGTTTTATTTTGTTTTTTATTTTATTTTATTTTATTTTAGGTTTAGTTTTTATTTTATTTAGGTTTATATTTTTACTTTAGTTTAGGTTTTATTTATTTTATTTTACTTTAGTTTTAATTTTTAATTTTATTTTTTTTTAGGTTTAGGTTTAGGTTTTAGTTTATTTTTTTATTTTTATTTTTTAATTTTATTTTAGTTTAGGTTTGCTTATTTATTTTATTTTTAAGTTTTATTTAGTTTAGGTTTAGCTTTTTAGGTTTTTAGGGTTTAGGGTTTAGGGTTTGGGGTTTAAGGTTTAAGGTTTAGGGTTTAGGGCTTACGATTTAGGTTTTAGGTTTAAGGTTTGTATTTTAGTTTAGGGTTTAAGGTTTTTTTTAATAGAGAACAAATGCAAATTCAACATTTCTTCTTTTTGATTTCATCAACCAATTAGCAGCCCAAGTTTTCAAAGACACATGCGGTGACATAGATAAAAAATGAGCACCCATTGAACAATTCAAAATCTTTAGATAAGTAAAACCATCTCTACTATAAAGACATAATTTCATAAGCAACAAATTGGATCGGTTGTCCTTCAGTTTCTCTAGTTCCCCGAACCATCCCACCTCTCTAGTAGGATCACCATCATGATCTCTCCCTCTACCACCACCATGGTTGTAACCTCAGTTCTTTATTATTTTCCACCACCTCCATATACCTCAGATTTTGATAACCACCTCCTTCTGACTCCAGTAGATGTAGTAGTTGATGGTGATGTTTTAGGTTTGTTTCTTAGGTTTAGGTTAGTTTATGGTTTAAGGTTTAGGTTTAGTTTAGGGTTTAATCTTTAGGTTATAGGATTTAGGGTTTAGGTTTAGGGTTTAGGGTTTAGGGTTTAGGGTTTTAGGGTTTTAGGGTTCAGGTTTAAGGTTTTTTGGGTTTTTTAGGTTTAGGGTTTAGGGTTTAGGGTTTAGGATTAGGGTTTTAAGGTTTAGGTTTAGGGTTGTAGGTTTAGGGTTGGGTATAGGTTTAGGGATTAGAGTTAGTTTTAGGGTTAGGGCATAGGTTTAGGATTTAGTGTTTAGGTTTTTTTTTTATATTAAGTAAACCAATAGGTTTAGGTTTATTTAGTTTATTATTTTATTATTTTTTATTTGAGTTTATTTTATTTTATTTTATTTAGGTTTATTTTTATTTTTATTTAGTTTAGTTTATTTATTTTATTTTTAAGTTTTTATTTTTTTGGTTTATTTTTAAGTTTAGGTTTTTTTGTTGATTTTATTTTTTTGTTTAGGTTTAGTTTTATTTTAGGTTTATTTTTAGGTTTTATTTTTTTAGTTTATGTTTAGGTTAATTTTAGTTTATTTTATTTTATTTAGTTAAGGTTTAGGTTTAGGTTTAATTTATTTTAGGTTTAAGTTTAGGTTTTATTAATTTTAGTTTAGTTTATTTTAGTTTAGTTTTAGGTTTATTTTATTTTGTCAATTATATTTTATTTGAGGTTTAGGTTTTTTTTTTTAGTTTAAGGTTTAAGTTTTTTTTTTTTGTTTATTTTTTATTTTTTTTAGTTTAGGTTTTATTTTATTTTATTTTATTTTAGGTTTATTTTATTTTAATTATGTTTAGTTTTATTTTCTTTAGGTTTTATTCTTAGGTTTATTTCATTTTTAATTTAGTTTAGGTTTTTTTATTTTAGTTTATTTTATTTTATTTTATTTTATTTTTAGGTTTATTGGTTTTAATGTGGTTTATATTTTGTTTTATTTTTATTTATTTAGGTTTAGGTTTTTTATTTATTTTATTATTAGGTTTCATTTTAGTTTTAGTTTAGGTTTAAGTTTTAGGTTTAAGTTTGGTTTAGTTTACCTTTAGGGTTTTGTTTATGATTTTAGAGTTATGGTAGGGTTTAGGGTTAGGGTTTTGGGTTTAGGATTTAGGGTTTAGTGTTTAGGCTTTAGGGTTTAGGGTTTAGAGGGTTTAGGGTTAGTTTAGGATTTTAGGTTTTTATGGTTTAGGGTTTATGGTTTAGGGTTTAGGGTTTTAAAATTAAGTAAACACAGAGTTTAGGTTTATTTAGTTTATTTTTAATTTTAAGTTTTTATTTATGGTTATTTTTTTATTTTTTTGGTTTAGTTTATTTATTTTAGGTTTATATTATAATTTAGGTTTTATTGTAGTTTATTTTTTAGCTTTAGGTTAGGTTTATGCTTATTCTTTGGTTAGTTTATTTTTTTATTTTATTTTTAGGTTTAGGTTAATTTTACATTTAGGTTTAGGTTTTTATTTTATTTTTTTAGGTTTAGGGTTTAGGTTTTAATTTTAGGTTTACTTTTAAGTTTTGTTTTATTATTTTAGGTTTAGGTTTATTTTTAGTTTATTTTATTTTATTTAGTTTAAGTTTAGGTTTAGGTTTTATTTATTTTAGTTTATTTTATGTTTAGTTTATTTTTTTAGAGGTTTAGGTTTTTTTTTTTGGTTTAGGGTTTAAGTTTTATTATTTATTTATTTTTAGGTTTATTTTTTTAGGTTTAGGTTTTATTTAGTTTTTATTTTATTTATATTTTATGTTTAGTTTTATTTTATTTAGGTTTATTTTTCTTTTAGTTTAGTTAGGTTTTATTTATTTATTTTTTGTTTAATTTATTTTATTTTTATGTTTAGGTTTAGGTTTAGGTTTTAGTTTAGGTTTATATTTTATTTTATTTTTTTATTTTATTTAGGTTTGGGTTTTTTCTATTTATTTGATTTTTAGGTTTATTTAGTTTAAGTTTAGGTTTTAGGTTTTAGGGTTTAAGTTTTAGGGTGTAAGGTTTAGGGTTTAGGGTTTAGGTAAGTTTAGGGTTTAGGGTTTAAAATTTTGTTTGTTTAGGGTTTAGGGTTTAGGTTTAGGGTTTAGGGTTTTAGGTTTAGGTTTTTTTTTATTTAGGTTGTAGGTTTAGGGTTTTAGGGTTTGGGGTTTAGGGTTGTTTTAGGTTTAGGGTTTAGGGTTAGGGTTTATTTATTTATTTTATTTTTTTAGATTAAGTAAACTTGTAGGTTTAGGTTTATTTAGTTTATTTTTTATTTATTTTATTTTATTTTTTATTTATTTATATTTAGGTTTTTTTTTTACTTTTATTAAGTTTAGATTATTTATTTTAGGATTCTTTATTTTAGTTTAGGTTTTTTATTTTAGTTTATTTTTTAGGTTTATGTTTAGGTTTATTTTTTTAGTTTAGCTTTATTTTTATTTTGTAATTTTAGCTTTAGGTTTTTATTTTATTTTTTTAAGTTTAGGTTTTAGGTTTTTATTTTAGGTTTATTTTTAGAATTTATTTCTAGTTTAAGTTTATGTTTATTTTAGGTTTATTTTATTATATTTAGGGTTTTAGGTTTAGGTTTAGTTTTATTTATTTTGGTTTAGTTTAGTTTAGGTTTAGGTATATTTTTTTTATTTTAGGTTTATATTTTTTTAGTTTAGTGTTTAAGTTTTATTTTTATTTATTTTTAGGTTTATTTTTTTTTATTTGGTTTTATTTAGTTTTTTTATTTTTTTTTATTTTTTTAGGTTTATTTTAGGTTTATTTTTTTTTTTTTTATTTAGGTTTAGGGTTTAGGGTTTAGGGTTTGTGGTTTAGGGTATAGGATTTAGGATTTAGGTTTAGGGTTTAGGTTTAGATTAGTTTTTAGAGATATTTATTGATTTATCTATTAGTTTTATTTTAGTTATTATTTTTGACCTATATTTTATAGTTTATTTACCTTTTGTTAGGATATTTATGTTACCATTAGGTTTTTATTCTTAGCATTTAGGTTTAGGTTTTTAGTTTATTAGGTTTTAGAGTTTATGTTTATTTTTACTTTTATTTTTTTTAGTTTAGGGTTTTTATTTTGGGTTTTTTAGGTTTAGGGTTTATTTTTTTTAGGTTTAGGTTAGGTTTTAGTTTAGGTTTTTTTTTATTTTTTTATTTTTATTTTTTATTATTTTATTATTTTAGTTTATTTTTTTATTTAGTTTAGGTTTAGTTTATTTATTTTAGTTTAGGTTTATTTATTTTTTAGGTTTAGTTTATTTTATTTTTTTATTTTATTATTTTTTTTTTAGTTTAGGTTTAGTTTATTTTTATTTTTAGGTTTATTTTTTTAGGTTTAGGTTTTTTATTTAGTTTTTTTTATTTTATTTTATTTTTTTTATTTTATTTAGTTTAGTTTTTTTATTTTATTTAGGTTTTTTATTTTTTAGGTTTATTTTATTTTTTAGTTTAGTTTAGGTTTTATTTATTTTATTTTAATTTAGTTTATATTTTTTATTTATTTTATTTTTTAGGTTTAGGTTTTATTTATTTTATTTTTTTTTAGGTTTATTTATTTTTATTTTTTAGGTTTTATTTTTTATTTAGGTTTTTTATTTAGGTTTTTTAGGTTTATTTATTTTTTTTTTTATTTATAGATTTTAGTTTAGGTTAGGTTTAGTTTTATTTTATTTTAGGTTTAGGGATTAGGGTTTTAGTTTAGGTTTATGTTTATTTATTTATTTATTTTATTTTTAAATTTTAGTTTTTAGTTTATTTATTTTTAGTTATTTTTTTATTTTAGTTTATTTTATTTTATTTTATTTAGGTTTTTTTTATTTTTTATTAATTTTGTTTTTTTATTTTAGTTTAGGTTTAGGTTTAGGTTTAGGTTTATTTTTATTTTAGTTTATTTTTATTTTATTTTTTTAGGTTTAGGTTTATTTTTTATTTTTTTAGGTTTAGGTTTTAGGTTTTAGGTTTTATTTTAGGTTTATTTTAGGTTATTATTTTTATTTTAGGTTTAGGTTTATTTTTTAGTTTATTTTATTTTATTTAGTTTAGGTTTAGGTTTAGGTTTAGTTTATTTTAGGTTTAGGTTTAGTTTTATTTATTTTAGTTTAGTTTATCTTAATTTAGGTTTAGTTATTTTATTTTATTTTAGGTTTAGGTTTTTTTTAGTTTTAGTTTAGGTTTATTTATTATTTATTTTTTAGGTTTTTAGGTTTAGGTTTTTTAGTTTTGTTTTATTTTATTTTAGGTTTATTTTAGTTTAGTTTTTATTTTTATTTTATTTTTATTTTTAGTTTAGGTTTAGGTTTAGTTTATTTTTTTATTTTATTTTATTTTGTTTATTTTATTTTGGTTTAGGTTTTTTTTATTTATTTTATTTTAGGTTTATTTAGTTTAGGTTTTATTTTTTTTTTTTAGGTTTTGGGTTTAGGTTTTAGGTTTTATTTTAGTTTATTTTAGGTTTATTTTTTAGTTTATTTTAGTTTATTTTTAGTTTATTTTATTTTAGTTTATTTTTGGTTTATTTTATTATTTATTTTTTTTATTTTAGGTTTAGTTTTTTTTATTTTAGTTTGGTTTAGGTTTTATTTTTTATTTTTTTAGTTTTATTTTAGGTTTATTTTAGGTTAGGTTTAGGTTTTTTTTATTTTATTTATTTTAGGTTTATTTTATTTTATTTTATTTTATTTTAGTTTTTTTAGGTTTTTTTTAGTTTATTTTATTTTAGTTTAGTTTATTTTTTTATTTATTTTATTTTAATTTTATTTATTTTATTTATTTATTTTTTAGGTTTAGGTTTAGGTTTTTAGGTTTTATTTTATTTATTTAGGTTTAGGTTTTATTTATTTTATTTTTAGGTTTATTTTACTTTAGGTTTTGGTTTTAGGTTTTAGGTTTAGTTTATTTTATTTATTTTTAGTTTTAATTTTATTTAGGGTTTTATTTTTTAGGTTTAGAGTAGTTAAGGTTTAGGGTTTAGGGTTTTGGTTTAGGTTTAGAGTTTATAGTTTAGGTGGTTTAATTTTAGTTTAGGTTTAGGTTTAGGTTTAGTTAGGGTTAGGGTTAGGTTAGGGTTTAGGGTTTAGGGTTTAAGATTTAAGGTTTAGGGTTTAGGGTTAGTTTAAGGTTTAGGGTTTAGGGTTTAGTCTTTTTAAGGGTTTAGGGTTTAAAGTTTAGGGTTTAGGGTTTAGGTTTAGGGTTCAGGGTTTAGGGTTAGTTTTAGGTTTTAGGGTTTAAAATTTAGGTTTTATGGTTTAGGGTTTAAGGTTTAGGATTTTTTTAGTTTTTTTAGTTTATTTTATTTTTTATTTTTATTTTAGTTTATTTATATATTCATTTAGTTTATTTTATTTAGTTAAGGTTTATTTATTTAGATTTAGTTTTTTATTTTAGCTTATTTTTTAGGTATATGTTTAGGTTTATGTATTTTTTTTGTTTTTTTAGGTTTAGGTTTTATTTTTTATTTGTAGGTTTAGGTTTAGGTTTTTATTTTACTTTTTTAGGTTTCAATTTTAGCTTTTTATTTTAGGTTTATTTTTAGGTTTTATTTTTTAGTCTAGGTTTAGGTTTATTTTTAGTATATTTTATTTTATTTAATTTAAGGTTTAGGTTTAATTTATTTTAGGTTTAGGTTTAGGTTTTATTTATTTTAGTTCATGTTTAGGTTTATTATATTTTATTTATTTAGGTTTATTTTTTTGAGTTTAAGGTGAATGTTTTATTTTTTATTTATTTTTAGGTTTTATTATTTGTTTATATTTTAGGTTTATGTTTTTATTTAGTTTTTTATTTTTTATTTTTGGTTTATTTTATTTTTATTTTTCATTTAGTTTTTATTTTATTTAGGTTTTTATTTTTTAGTTTAGTTTAGGTTTTTCTTTATTTTATTTTAGTTTAGTTTTATTTTTTTTATTTAATTTTATTATTAAGTTTAGCTTTTAGGTTTAGTTTAGGTTTGGTTTGGTTTAGGTTTTATTTTATTATATATTTTTATTTTATTTAGATTTATGTTCTTTATTTAATTTATTTTTAGGTTTTTTTTAGTTAAGGTTTAGCTTTTTAGGTTTTTAGGGTTTAGGGATTAGGGTTTAGGGTTTAGGCTTATAGGTTTTAGGGTTTAGGGTTTCAGGTTTAGGCTTTTAGGGTTTCGGGTTTAAGGTTTAAGTTTAGGGTTTAGAGTTTTATGATTTAAGGTTCATGATTTAGGGTTGTAAGTTTATGGTTTAGGGTTAGTTTTGGGGTTTAGGGTTTATGGTTCGGGTTATTTTTATTTATTTAATTTTTAGGTTTTAGGTTTAGGTTTTAGCTTTAGGGTTCAAGTCTTAGTTTAGGGTTTAGGGGTTTTGGTTATTTTATTTTAACAGAGAAAAATTCAGATTCAACATTTCTTCTTTTTGATTTCATCAACCAAGTAACACACCAAGTTTGCTAAGACACAAGCAATGACATAAATAAAAAATGTCCTACATAGAGCAAATCAAAAACCCTAGATAACTTGAACTGTCTCTACTACAATGACATAGTTCCATAAGCAACAGATTAGATCGGTCGTTCTTAGTTCCCATCAGAACCATCATGGCCTTTCGAGTAGCGGGATCCACCATCATATCCCCGATCTCTCCCTCCGCCACCACCATGGTTGTAACCTCTATCGCTCCTCCCACCTTTATAACCACTACTGCTCCGACCACCACCTCCATATCCACCGGCCTAGATCCCCTCCACCACTTGATAGCTTGCCTCCTCCACCTTAGCCTCCCTTGGATCTAGACTAAGCTTGGCGGTGATGTTCTACCATCAAGATTATGCCCATTCTTAGGGTTTAGGTTTAGGTTTAGTTTTATTGAGTTTTAGGGTTTAGGTTTATATTTTAGTTTAGGTTTAGTGTTTGGTGTTTAGGGTTTAGGGTTTTTTATGGTTTGTTTTAGGGTTTATGCTTTTTGGTTTTGGGTTTAGGTTTAGGGTTTAGGGTTTGGGTTTAGTTTTTAGGGTTTAGGGCTTAAGGTTTAGGGCTTAGGGTTTTTTAGGGTTTACAGTTTAGGGTTATAGGTTTAGTGTTGTAGGTTTAGGGTTTAGGATATCGGGATAGTTTTAGGGTTTAGAATTTAGGGTGAAGGGTTTTTTTAAGTTAAGTAAATTGGTAAGTTTAGGTTTATTTAGTTTATTTAGTTTATTTATTATTTATTTTAGTTTATTTTATTTTTTAATTTTATTTAGGTTTATTTTTTTATTTAGTTTAGTTTAAGTTCTTTATTTTAGTTTATTTTTCTAGTTTAGGTTTAGGTTTAAGTTTATTTTTTAGTTGAGTTTTACTTTTATTTTATTTTATAGGTTTAGGTTTAGGTTTTTAGGTTTTTAGGGTTTAGAGTTTACGGTTTAGGGTTTAGGATTTAGGGTTTAGGTTTTAGGGATTTAGGGTTTAGGGCTTTAGGTTTAGGGTATAGGGTTAAGGGTAAAAGTTTAGGGCTTAGGGTTTAGGGTTTAGGGTTTAGTGTTTAGGCTTTAGAGTTTAGGGTTTAGGGTTTAGGTTTTAGGGTTTTAGGGTTTTAGGTTTAGGGTTTTGTGTTTGGGGTTTAGGGTTTTAATGTGTAGGGTTTAGGGTTTAGGGTTTAGGGTTTAGGGTTTAGGTTTTATTTTATAAATTTAGGTTTTTATTCTATTTTTTTAGGTTTAGGTTTTAGGTTATTATTTTAGGTTTATTTTTAGGTTTTATTATTTAGTATGGGTTTAAGTTTAATTTTAGTTTATTTTATTTTCTTTAGGGTTTAGGTTTAGGTTTAGGTTTAGGGTTATTTTAAGTTCATGTTTAAGTTTTATTTATTTTAGATTAGGCTTATGTTTATTTTGTTTTTATTTTAGGTTTAGGTTTTTTTTAGCTTAGGGTTTAGGTTTTATTGTTTATTTATTTTTAGGTTTATTTTTTAGGTTTAGGTTTCCATTTAGTTTTTATTTTTTTTATTTTAGGTTTATTTTATTTTTATTTTAGATTTAGTTTTTATTTTATGTAGGTTTT